>LOJH01030151.1:0-17202 GCA_001685095.1 Ellobius talpinus
AGAGGCAACATGTGACCTTCCAGGCTGAAAAAGGTACTGAGCCACATGGCTAACATAGATAAGAATAATGGGTTAATATAAACTATAAGAGCTAATAAAAAGACTGAGCTAATGGGCCAATCAGTTTTATAACTTGTGGAGATTTCTGTGTGACTTTCTTTGGGGCTTGCTGGCTGTGGGGTACCAGGCAGGACAGAAACCCCAACAAGCCAGCTCCCCATTTGCTACAGGTAAGGAATCGTAGGAACTCCATGGCTGTCCCAATCACTGCCAATGGTGACTCAGGTGCTGATAGAGACTTACCACATTGTTCCTTCTTGTTTCTTTTATGTTTGAAATACTCAGAAAGTGGTACAAACTATTGCTGGGGTCAACCTAGAATATGGAAGAAAGCTTTAAAGGGGAATACACAACTTTTATTTTTCCAATATGTCAGAGTAAAGCACTACTGAACGTTTATTGCATTTGTGGAGTCTCATTCAAGGCAAATGCATTCAGCGTTCTCAAGGTATGAACCTTTAGGGTTTGGCTCTCTTTAAATCATCAAGGCTCGTTTTCTGAGTAGATCAGATTTAAAGTAGAATCTATAGAGGGAGCCCCATCATTTGTGTTCTAGTAACAACAGAAAGTAACACTTATTTACACGACTCTAATGGTTAAGTTTCTCTGCCAACACTTCATATGCATATTTGCTTTAAATTTGATTATTATATACACTCCTCAAGTGCAGAAGACACACAGTTCCTCGTGCTCACATATAAGCACTAGGGGAACCACAAATGTTAAGCACACAGGGTTGTCTCTTCAGAGGGAGAGATGTATACCGTTTTCTGCCCAGAAGCCTGGGAATGGATGTGGCTAATAGCCTGGTGACCTTTGCACTACATATGCAGCCAGGCCACCCCAGCTCTCCCAGATCCTTATCTTGAACTTGTTTGTCTCAGTCAATCTATAGAGTCATCCTCCCCCAGAGCCTTATCATGAGCTTGGTTATCTTGAGCCTGTTTGCAGAGTTAATTTAGAGAGCCTATCTTTATGGAAGATGTCAATTGTACTTAAGAGTATTGATGTGCACATGGATTGAGCTAATTATCACCAGAAAGATTTTTTCTAAAATTTTCTGTGTTTAAATATGTCTAAAATAAACAACCTAATATCAGACTCTTAGAGTTTGAACCAACACTGGCTGCTGAATTGTGCTGAACAGAACTACATTCTTATCTCTCATAGGTCAACATTCTTCTGGCTTTGGTGGTCACAGAGACCCCTGTCACTCAACTTTAATTAATGCACAACAGCATTTAAGTTTCTTGAAGTGTATTATCATGGTACTCTTACTTCCTTGGTTACCTTAAAAGATAATGTTATCTAAATAGCTATGTGTAGTGCTGTCTTCATATAAATGAACTAGTATGCTTATATATTCAGCAAATAATTTAAGATTTCTTCAGATGAGCCCTGTTGCAAGATTATTTTTAGATATATATGTGTGTGCATATATATGTATATATATATATGATCTTCTATGATCTGCAAAGACTGGTTATGGTTCTTAACAGGTTTATAATCATAGCAAAGTATTTTGCATCTTGTGTTTAGTTAACCCATTAGGTGTATATTAACTGTTAACATATTTATCTGTGTTGTCTTTTGAATCTGAGTGATGACTTAACCTCTTGGAACTTTTCAGTAATCAGGAATTTCCTGATTAATTTCTTCTGCATAGTTGTAAGAAGACAGTAATACAGCGAGTAAATCTCTGTATAGACCATGGTAAAGTTAGATAGATAATATTTAGTGTACATCTGATCCATCATGGTGGTGCCACACTTCCCTTTAACTAGCTATTCAACATACTGGCTTTGTTATCTTATGTGTGACTTCATTTGACAAAAGCAGGCTTCTTATATTAGAAGAGCACATGACTTGGTATTTTTGGAATTACCTTGTGTAGCATGGATTCTAAATGGTATTAATAATAAAAACTCAGAGTCAGCTATCGGGGTGAAAGCTGAAGGATCAGAGAAGAAGAGTGGAAGAGCAGCCAACCACTAGACTTCTTACCTCTACCAATGCTCAGACCAAAGGGGCGATCCTGTCCTCAGACTGCTTCAGTCACACTGAGCTCCTGTCTCCTCCCACCTTACATTCCTCTCTCTGCCCAGCCATATCCCTCCTGTCTCCAGCTCCCTAGTGGTGGGATTAAAGGCATATAATCCCAAGTGCTGAGATCACCTTTGGATGAGCTCTGTTTCTCTTTCAGACCAGATCAAATTCATGTAGCCTAGGGTGGCCTTGAATGAGCAGAGATCCTTCTGCCTCTGTCTCCTGAGTGCTGCGATTAAAAGTGTGTGCTACCACTGCCCAGCCTCTATGGCTAGCTATTGTGGCTAACTCTGTGCTCCTATATTCAAGCAAGCTTTATTTGTTAGATCAGAAACAAAACATCACCACAATCCCGAAACAGTGGTATGTAATTCAGTGAAGAGATTGTGAGGCTCTTCAGCAGAACGGCTACCCCAATGCAGCAAGAGTTACCTGTTGACCATAACCATCTAAAGTGGTTTCAGTAGAGCAACGGTGAAAGTATTGATTTTGAGTGAAGATCCAGAATATTCTCATGGGACAAATCTAAGCCTTGGATATTTTTTAAAAGTGAATTCAAATGACAGGAGTGCTTGAGGTTAAAGAACTCCCACTGGACAGTAGCTGCCAGGACATTGAGAATGAAGGTCCCACGGGATTTCCTGGAGCTGTGTTGTGCAACTCCGTATGTGAGGAGAGAGAAAAGGAGAATTTGTACTTTTTCCATGCCTCCCTTAGAAGTATTCCTCTGAGGAAATCATGAAGGAGTTGGAGGGAAATAAGGGTGTGTGGGTCTAGCTACTGGTAAGCCTTCTCAAAACCAAAAGAGTAACAGTAACTCCCTGTGTAGGCATCTCTAGCTAGCTTGGGCCCTTGATAAATCTTAGTTCATTTGTATTCCTTTGGACAGCAAACTCCCTAAACTGGTTAAAAGTCACATGGCATGTACCATGCATTTTATCCTTATGGCCTCCATCCCCCCCACCACCACCAAACTGTGGACTGCAAGGCATGCTTAATGCAGATACTAGTTCTCTTAGCCTCAGTTTCAGAAGCACTCAGGGCACATGGGCAAACCTTGTGTACTGCTTGCCTCACCTCAAAATCAGCCATGAGTAAGATTCCCTGCACCTAGATAAAAGAGGTGGTAAGCAATGTCGGGGTAGAGGGTTCAGCAGATATAGCTGATTGCCTGCTTCTCTCAAGCTTACTGTTACCCTGTAGTTTCATCAAAACTTTGCCATCTTTCTTTGGTTGTCTCCAAGTATACTTTTCCTTTCTTATGGTGCAGTTGAACTACAGCCCCTCCACAGGATCTAGGACTAGGTTGAACCCATTGTAATTAGTCACAGTAAGGCATAGATGAATGCATCCCTTCAGAGAAACCATAGGAAAGAGGTGATAGCGAGGGTCAGTGGGGACAGTGAACTATCAGAAGAACAAAAAGCATAAAAGAATCTCTTCCTCCTCTGTCTTCTTTCTCTTTAGATTGACCCTCATTTTTGGAGCTCTAGTGTGAGTGGTTGCCTGAGAAGGAACTGATATCTTCTCCAATGTGTGAGGTGGGCTTCCTTCCCGAGATGCTCTAGTAAGCTTCAGGGAATCATGAAGGATGAGATGGGAATATCCCACTATTTAGACCTGCCAGCAAGAGAACTTAAGGGGGAAAAGGAAAGGAAGGTGGATGGAAGATACAGTATACAGATCAGAGAACACGAGTTTTCTCTTAACGAAGTCCCATCTAATTGAGCAGATTAGAGGACATTTGGAGGTGGGTTCTAAACTGTGGGTTGTATTGATCTTTTCACTAAATGTGGTTGCTGTCATCCAAGAATCTTCTTATTTACCCCCTTCTGGGTGGCCATTGCCCTCTCCTTAATTTTCTTTTACAGTCACGTGAGATGCAATTTGGGGGAAAATCATCACTCTGATACTGCACCCCACCTCCTTTGCTTTGGTGGTTACCAAAGCTCAATTACTTGACTCCATACAGGCCAGTCACAGAATCCAAAAACATTGTGTCAGCAGTTTCTACGAAACAGACCAAATCTACTAACTGCCTTCCCTGGACTTTTTGAGCTGAAGCCACAAATGATTGGATTTTCTTTCTGCCTCACAAGCTGGGTGGTGAAGACCAAGTCCTTCAGGCACCAAGATTATGTGGCTCTATTTTTTCTTTTAAATAAATTTCTTATAAATTTTATATATATATATATATACACAAATGCAATGTGTTTAGTCCATTTAGTGTTACTTGTATGAAAATGATTTCATGGCTGACTAATTGGTAGCATGTCTAATGATGTTATATTTGTCCAGACAATGTGTAAGCAGCCATATTGTTGAAGTATCATGAATGAAGCTTCCAGCAAGGGCTGGATACCACATGATCACTTATTCTCTCCATCTTGATTGGTTGTGGTTTTCTATAATGGTCTCCTGTTGCAAAGAAAAATTTCTTTGATAAGAGATGAGAACTACCCTCATCTCTGAGTATGCTTAGTAACATGACAGTTGTAGATTCTCTTCTACGACCCATGGCCTCACTTGTCTTGCATGGTTTGCTTTTTCTAGTACCAGGCATGAAATGCCTCCTATTGAGTGAGCCTCAAGTCCAATTGGATAGCTGTTGGGTACCACCAAGATATGAATGCCACCCTTGTACCTTTAGGGATATCTTGCCATGCTAGTCGTTGTGGTTCATGGGCTCACAGTTGGGTAGGACTTGTTTGCTTCTCTCCATGGGAAGCTTTCATAACACCTTCCAGTATTAAAATAAGTGTTCCTTGAACATAGACACTGCAACCAACACTCTTTTCAAGCAATGAAGGAGCAAATAGCATACAGTGTGAGTGTGCTGGACGAAAAACTCATGATTTGTGTCTTGGGCAAGAAGAAGCAGGAATGCATGACATTTCATCGTGCTACTAAGAATGGTGTATAATTTAAAACATACAAATTGTTTATCTATGGAATTTCCCATTTAATATTTTTGGACCATGAGTGGCCACAAGTAACTGAAGCCACAGAAAGTAAAGTTATGGATATAATACACACCCTTCCTTTCCAGTTATTCACTCGAACTGTCCTTTTCCCTGCCTCCTGTAATGATAACCAACGTTTAGTTGAAGTTCACTTAAAATTGCACAATTGGGAATAGTGTAAAAAAGTGAATGTACCATGAAGAAAATGATTGGTTCCCTATGTATGCTATACACAGCTAATATTTGAAGAGGAAAAAATTTAATAAGGGGTACCAAAGTAGTCAAATCATCTGATAAATAGGTATAATTCATATTTCTTAAGAAGAAAGCAAACTTTGTAGTCATTCCCATTAAAGGGGCCCTACTTATCTTTACAATTTAAAGATGCAGAACAAATTGCAAATTGATAAGCTTCAGAAACACATACCCACAGCTCAGATGATGACACCACCATACATTTGTTTAGAAAAGATTTTATATGAGCAATTACAATTATTTAACATGAATACTTCCCACCATCTTCTAAACAAAAACAATCTGGTGGGCTAAGTGCTATAAAATACAATACATAAAAAAATCAAATCTGAGAAAAGATGGAAGGAATGAGATGGTGGTGTCTTACTGCAGAGCCTTGCAGAATTTCCCATACAGAAATACATGCTAAAACCTCCACTGGAGAGATAACATTTGCCAGACTTGTTTTGTTAAGAAATTCTTTTTTGTTTGTTATCTTGTGAAACTGGAATTTCCTTACTTACATGTTCTACATTCCCCCCTCAACCAAATTAATATGGAAAATATTTGGAAAATAAATGAGTCTGTACTGAATCTGGACAACTTAGTTTTCTTGTCGTGATTCCCTAACTAGTGCATGGTAGCTGCTATTGACACAGCATTCACATGTATTATGTGCTAGTGGGCTTGTCTGAGTGGAGATGTGCTTTGTTCCAGACCACTACAATAGAACATCCCACAAGAAAGTGAGTCTTGGCTTCCCCATGCATGTAAGAGCTATCTTATATAAACCGTAATCTATGAAATATGCATTATATCTAAAGTACACATAACTTTAAAATACTTTATTGCAAAAAATTCTAACAATTATTTTAACCGTTAATGGGTTAGAAATAATTGTCCTAGTGGGAGGTCCTTACTGATAGTTGCTAACTGATCATGGTGGAGATTGTTGAAGATGAAACTGATTGTAGAAATTTTTTCAAATAAGACAACAGTGACATTTTCCATATTGCTTGACTCGGGTTCATGAGTGATTTCTCTGTAACAGGCAATGCTGGTTCATAGCAACTCACCTGCTCTGGGACCATTCATGAAACTGGAATGATATATAGCCCCTGCACTTTATCAACTGAGTTTATTCTTTGTTACCATTTCAACCATGTTCACAGCATCTTCACTAGCAGTAAATATTACCCCAGGAACAAGCCTACCATCCTTGATCATCCATCCTCCTCATCTGTTAATGCCCCATAATAAAATTGTGGCAATGTAGCCACATCTACAGGCTCCTCTTCTAATTCTGGTTCTCACTATTTCTACATCTGCAATTGTCCTTTCACTGAAGCCTTGAGCTTCTGGGAATCATCTGTGAAGAGTGCAGTAAACTCCTTCCACAATCCCGCTGAGTTATTTTGGCCTCCCATATCCTTAAGTTGGGGTTATTTTGACATCCTTGTCACAAACGTCCTTACTGACATCCAGGATAGGATAGTGAAATTTCTCCAGAAGATTTTTGTTTTGTACAGGGCCATCTCATGATTCCATGTTTACCGCAGTAACAGCTTTAGAAATGTTGCTTAAACAATGAGACTTAAAAGTTAAAATTCCTCCTTGATCCATGAACTGCAGAACTGGTAATGTGCTCACAAGCACAGAACACTCTCGGTATATCTCACAGTGTATTATCACAGCTCTTGAGGGACCAGGTGTGTTGCTAGTGAGGAGTGACGTTTTTGTGTGATTTTTTTTATTTCTCAGGAATAGCTCTACAGGGTGTTTACAGTATTAAGGAAGTCATATTTTAAACAGATGTGCTGTTATCTAGATTCTGTTGGTCCATAGGGCTCTAGGATTTTCAGAATGGTAAATGAACACAGATAAATGTTTCAATCTTAAGTCAACAGCTGCATTACCCCCATAATAAAAGTATTATCTGTTCTGAAGTTTCTAAACCAAGCATTTAGTTTCTCCCATCTCTGCCTCTTAAAGTCCTTGATGACATCTTTCTGTATTTGTGTGTGTGTGTGTTTGTGTCTGTGTGTGTGTATGGAAAATCTGTTGCTACTGTAGCCACTTAGATCAGTTAGCTTGTGTGGTCTACTCAAGCTACTGCAGCTTACACAGGATTACCTTCTGTTTGGACTTGTTCTTAGTGATATAGAGAGATTGTCTACTCTTAAGCCTCATAAGCCAACCTCTTAGAAGTTACAGACTTTCCTTCTGTGGCCTCCTCAGTTCTCTGAGACTTGGACTTGGCCTGAAGGTCCCCCTCTGCAAACTAGCTTTTATGGAACCAGGAGGCACCATGTAAGCTTCCAAAGGAGGTAAGTGCTACCCAGCTATGATTACTATAAACCTCAGCAACCTGAATGGCACAATAACCCTATCATGCAACAGTGCCATGCATATCTTGGCAGTAACCATCAGCTCCCTAACTGAACTTAAGTCCACTCAACAAGAAAGAAACCATCCCTGATACTGGATTCAGCTAACTACCCAGGGTTAATAAAGTCATGGATGTTGGAGAACTACAATTCTTATTTTACCAAACCATCACAATTCTTAGCTACATTCTGAATATTTATCCTTTTACCCATAACTAATGATGAGGTCTTACCCCTCATCAAAGAAACTTCTCTTTACATTAGATGCAGACCATTACAAAAATAAAAATAAAAAACACAACTAACCAAAATACAGAGAACAAGAGATCCTGTGGTGTTCATTCGCAATTGATAAAACCACAAGACAGCTCCTGCAGCTAAGTCTCAGGGATCATCGTGAAAGAGGGGATGGTAAGACTGTAAGAAACAGGGAGTTTTCTGTAAGACTATTTCCTAGAAATTTCAGAGATGCTAAACCTGTGAAGTTTCATAACCATGGCTACCTAAACAAGACCAGAACAACGATGACACCAATGGACATGCTAGCATGGAAAGAGAGAAGTTTGCAGGGTCCAAATTCTAGAGAAAGAACTATGCACAACTGGGGACTGCTGAGAGTAGGAGAAATGATCTTCCACTGGGAAAAGCTCCAACTCGTTATCTATACCAGGTGGTCAGCTCTGAGATTATATACATATAGGTAACATTATATGGAGTGAGAGGATTGTATTTATTTAGGAATCTGCGTGCACGTGTGTGTGTGTGTGTGTGTGTGTGTGTAACACTAAAAATAAAGAAAAGGAGGCCATGGATTTGAGAGAGTGCAAGGTAAGGGGTTGGAGGGTGGAAAGGGAAAGGGGAAATGATGCAATGATATTGTAGTTTCAAAATAGCAAAGGCACTCAAACATATCAACCATATGCATGGCTTTAATGTTTTAACCAAAAATTAAATTCAGATCATTTATTTGTAGGTAACAGCAAATGACCACTTTAGACAATTGAAATCATTTCTCAAGGCATTTTTATGTAATCATGCAGTTGCAGCACATAATAAAAAGGGTATGAGAATGCAATATAAAGCCTGTATCTAGGCATTTAAAATAAAAGCTCCTCGAACAAGTTACAAATGTTTTTACAAACAAAAGTTCCAGGAAAAATGGGAGAAATTAAAACTTCATTATCGACATTCTAATACTAAATGACAGGTGACCTACTGTGCAGCAAGCAGTTATATATTAAATGTCTGTATCCCATGATCTAAGACTAAATTCATTTTACATTCAAGTTAAGATACTTCAGCACCATCTCAGCTTGAAAGCTAAATAAAATCTGTTTTCAAAATGGCCTACACCTTTGGAAATCCAAGAATGAAATATAAATGGTTGATTTTTAAAATTGTGTATGTAAATTCAAATACAAAGCATACATAAAGGGGGTAATTTTATTACTTAATGTACTATGAGCAAAATGATTTCTAAAATATTTCCTGACTAAGAATTTAGTATTTTCGTACAATCTGGTGAAGATTAATGATCAGAAGTGGAAAACTTTTAGTGAACTACATATCCTCTAAATTCTGAACATAAATAAGATTTTCTGGAACTAGGCAACATATACCATGGTCCCACTGGAGATGGGATCTGTGATCTCAATATCTTGATATTACTTAGATGGCAAAGAGTTTACTTAACTATGTTGTTTCTTATTTTTTATTAATATAAAACCACGTTTCTTTTCAGTCCTTGGTGTTCCTTCTGTCATTCTCATTTCTTTGTAAATTTAGAGTTTAGTAGACTAGCTTGTAGTTTTTATCATTATTCTTAACAAACTAATTATCAATTAACTTGGTGGTCATTTAGAGAACAGACACCCAAGGGTTAAATATACGAAGGGTTGTGTTGGTACTTACAAATCATTCTGATGCATTTTAAAATGGGGGAAAGGACAGAAATGTTTAGGAATAAACAGCTTCCTAATTGAAAGAAAATTAACCTAAAAGCCCAAGTTACATTTAAAAGGCAGACATTTCATGGGTTTGAACATATTTTAATGACTAGAAATACATACATGTATACAATTAATAATTTTTAACTTAAGTTTTGAAAAATAAAGTATGGCATGACAAATAGCAGTGTCTAAATTTTAAATTCTATAGACATATTTTTAACAGTTAAAAATGAAATAAGTTGAGCCTAATTTTCATACTTAGTAAGGTTAGGGACAGTCTTTGTTTTTCAATGTCTATTAGGTAAGTGCTTGGCTTATCCTGTCCCTCCCCTGACAATGACTAAGAGATAAAGGTCTCATTGAAATTATTGTCCTAAATATCTAAAAGTCATATTATTAGCCTGCTTTCTTATAGAGTTAAGAACCTTTGTGAGATGAGATCTTAAATCTCTGCATGCCAGTCTGGTTCAGCATTGATACTGACAGTAGTTTTTGTTTTGTTTTTAAAAGCATGCATATTAAAATATCTCTATCAGAATGATTATAATTTGAAAGGATCATTTTACAGTATTAAAACTGAAAGGCAATGTAAGGCAAAGAGGTACATCAAAGAAGCAATCCCATTGATCAGATACCAGCTCAATGCAAGTTCTGTCTTTATATACTTATGTGTAAGTGTGTACTCAGGTGGATAAGAATCATGTGTACCGCGCTATCCGCTCTTGGCAACTGCCCATCTCTGGCCCCTCTCACCTGCTCCTGCAGCGGTGAGTACAGTATGGTGATTAGTAATGGTTACCCTTACAACTCTGTGACATATAAGACAGGATTCCAGCTCGCTGAGAAAGGTCTGCCTGACATATTCCGGCATAGGAGCTACCTTACTTGAGATTTTAATGCTGGTTAATGAAGGAAAACTTCAGCTTAAGCACCAGGAACTTAAAAGTCTAACTTTATTTTTTTTCTGCACCTTCTGAATGAAAGAGTTTCCAAATTCAACTGCTGCACAGTTTCACAGTTTGAAGTAAGGTCACAGCAGTCTCTTGGTGGCGCACAGTCTTTGTTTTGCAGAGAGTACCTGCTTCTTTCTTTTCGACAACCTCTCAAGTGTGCAATGCTATGTGCTTCGCTAATTCGGAGTGTCTTTTGTAAATACACAGAAACATGTATGGCCAATTCCTAAAGAATCTAGGATGATGGTCCTGTGTTTCACCCACTAGGTCATCTATTAGGAACGATTTCATTTTTTTAGCATTCCCCTTAATAACTGAACATTTTAGAAGAATACTGGAGTTTAAAAAAACATCCAAAAAAGGTTTTCCAGTATATTTTTACAGTATTTTAAAGGTGGTTGTGGTGTTAGAGGCTCATTGTATAATTTCTGTGTCAGCAGTGACTTAATTTTGGCCAACAGTAAAATATGCTGCAGGGTATATCAGCTCTACAAAGATCACACGTCATCGAAAAGATTTCCCTATGTTGCTAATCCCCACAATGATCATGTGAAGATTGCCACATTAGACATTTCTGCCCACAGAAAGATTAAGTGTAGAGGGGAATATCAGCAAATACCAGCCAGGAATTTGGAATTATCTACTTAATTCCAAAACAGAAGTTGATTCAAGTCAGAGTGAAATTAAGCACTTAACAGAAGGGAATTTATCTAGTAATTTGAAAATGTAAACATAATTTTATATAGGGATGTAACTATCTGAATACACATATATTGCCATCTCTCTGCTATAGAGTAATTTCTCATGACAACCATTATGCATTTGACCTTTCTTCAGCACCAAATGTATCCATTCCTGCTTACACAGTAGGAATATCATCTTTAAGTCAATCTATATCAAGGCAAATATAACCCCATCATTGTTGCTTCACTGGTTTCTGCACTTTAGAAAATAATCACTTCAAATTATGACTTATTTATTAAAATACCATTTTCCCTTTTGCACTATAATTTCAAAAGAATATAATAAATCTGGGGTTCTTTGAAAGAGCCACGTAGGCACCTAAAAAATTGAAACACGGTTAATTCCCAAAGAACATGAATAAGTATTTAAAATTTCCCAAATAATGCTGATTTGAACGTTCAAGATCCAGTTACGCTAGTTGTTGTGAGAGAGTCCAAACAAAACTTCATTTGTTGTTTGCCTTTTAAAATATGTAAGTCCTTCCTACTGAAGCTAACCTATGTTTTTCATATTTCCAAACACCAGGCACTGCTTTATCCAATGGGAGTTGGGCTTGCTTTCTAATACCTGTATTAAGAGAGCACATGGAACAAGTCATTAGCAGGATAACATCATGAATGAGCATAACAAATAAGATTTTAGTCGGCCTTTTCAAAACTTGATGGAGCAATTTGCCTCTACCTTGGCAATAATCATCTTGCAAAATGATTTAGCAGTGATTGGAGGAAAGGAATATGTAATCTGTCAATAGTATGGAGTACATGTCTGATGTTCACAGTCTGGATGTTTAAAAGCAAAACAAACAAACAGCAAAATTGAAAGAAGGAAAAGTCAAGCGGGAGTTGTGGAATGAGCACCAAAGGAGGTTGAGCTCATTCCAGGGAGCAAGAGTGACACAGCCAGGAGGCGTAGTCATGGCTTCTGCATCATTTGCATTTTTCCTTCTCTGCCTGCTTCTAGGTGCAGAACAATGCACTAATGGATAGAGAGAGGAACAAAACCATGAACCAGGTATTGTCGTGTTGAAATGCTAATCACTGGTCCTCATATAAGGAAAAACACACTTGCATTCAAATCATAAGCCGCCAATTTCTAAACCGCAAATTCTGTGAGAGCCCAGACACATAGCATGGCAGAAGTAAAAAGGGCCCAAGTCATCTAGGAAGACTGAGGGAAAGAGGCTACATGAAGGAAACATACCAGATTATTGGGTGGATTTCACATCCCACCAGAATGGTTTCAAATGTCTGACTGGCATGAGAAGCAACCAGTGAGCTAACAATGACATGTCATGAGAGTTAGGGAAGGACAGCAATAATGACAGCATGAGGTCACACTCTTCACCATCACACGGCAATAATGACAGCATGAGGTCACACTCTTCATCACACGGCAATAGTGACAGCATGAGGTCACACTTCACCATCACACAGCAATAATGACAGCATGAGGTCACACTTCACCATCACACGGCAATAGTGACAGCATGAGGTCACACTCTTCACCATCACACGGCAATAATGACAGCATGAGGTCACACTCTTCGCCATCACACGGCCCACATGGCTTTATGTGCCTTTTACTCCCTGCTCAAAAATGTCGGATAGTTTTCACAGTCTCCAGAGAGAAGCTCAAAATTCCTAGCTTGTTCTTCACTTGTCCTTTTGAACGGATCACAGTTGACAACCCCAATTGGAAGGTGTCTTTGCAAATATTGCCTGCAATCCCTTCTGCAAGGAAGTTGTCTGTGACTCTGATGCCTCCAGACATGCCCTTCCTCAGCTTTGCTTTGGTAGTTCTGAGTCCTCAAGGCCAAATTCAAATGTTGTTCTAAAGTCAATTCTATATTTCTGGCGAGACGAAGTAATTCATGAATGAAGGGTTGAGTGGGACACTGTAGGCACCAGGCCTCTACCTGGCCATGGATATATAGTGTGAACAAGCAATTAGACCCTGGCCATTTGGGGTAAGGAAGGATACAACATTAAAGAAATTTATGTAGAATACTCAGAAATTGCTACAGCAAGTCTACAAGGTAACCATTGTACCTATCTTAATACTGTTTCCCAATACCAGGTTAGAACTTTAAATACACAGTACACAGTGAGAGTAAGTAAGCAAATGGAGAATGAGTTATTAAGAAATATAAAACTTAAATGAATCAACTACATATTAATTTATATGATAAATTATTTTAGATTATGGAGCCTTCATTGATGCTGAGATAAACTGCATGCTTGGTGGACCAATGACCCAGGTAAGCTTTCTGTGCTGTGGACATATTCAGAAGAGTGTGATTTTCCAGTATTATCTCTTTACTGTCATGAGCCTCATTTATTTCTAATAATTTGATAATGCTTACAAAGTACAGAGTGACTCTGTTCCTTTATGCCAGTAAGAAAAGGGTCCTGCATGAGGTAACACGGTGCCTTTAAGCTACCATTATCTCTGCAATATCAGTGCAAAGATGATGTGTGTTCAGTTACTCCCATAGTCTTCTTACTGTTTGGAAGGCACAACTAGCATAACATGAAGCAAGCAAAGCTTTAAAGGAGTCAGGCAAAACAGGTAGAAACCAGGCAAACTTACTCTACATTCTTCTTCGCTAAAGAACTTCTGCTTAATATTTATGGGCTGAGATTCCTTCTAAGATTCTGAAACTGTTTTCAGGACTAAGGGATTTATGGAGGGAACATACACACACACCTCATACACATTTTGCAACCAGTACATGAAAGTGTACCTTGGAAAATGCTTTGAATTTTTTTTGCATCCCTATCAGGGAGCATAGAGGAAAGGGAGGAAAGCCCATAGGTGTGGCTCCTACAAGCTCACTTATACTGTTTAATGAGCAATTTGTTGGACTGGACCACAGCAGAACTTGGCAGATAAGTACTGCATCTTTCCAAGTGAACACTGTTTAAGTTATAGTTTGAGTAAAACATCACTGCATCCTCTTTCTCTAGTATTATCAAAAATAATAACATGGATCCAATAATTAATTATTGCTTTGCTTTACTTACAAGGAAGCTATAGTAGTAGAAGCAAATACCAGTGCTGTATAAATCCAGGTGACAAAACTTGTAAGCCTTTCCCAGTCTTTTGGCTAATAAAAAGTACAAAGCTCCTTGTAAAAGAAATTACCTAGCTTGCCAAATAATACTCACGGTGAAATTGTGCAGCCTGAGGCATAGGCATGGTGTCCTGTGTAGCGAATGTCACAACGTACAACATTGTTACTGTAGTCTGATTCAGGCACCAGGTAGCTGGGGTTTACACTAACCTGGACAACAAAAAGAATTGTGAGCTGGGTGGTGATGGTGGCACCTGCCTTTAATCCCAGCATTCAGGAGGCAGAGTCAGGTGGATCTCAGTGAGGTTGAGGTCAGCCTGGTCTACAGAGAAAGTTCCAGGATAGCAGGGACTGTTACACAGAGAAACCCCGTCTCAAACAAACAAACAAAAATTACCATGATGAAAGACTTCTTATTCACTGTATACTGTTATTCTTTCCTCTATAGATGCCATAGTGAAATTGCTACCAAGGAACTCAGCCAAATCAAGCAAGAAAAGTAGTTTAAGTAAAGCATGTAGTTAAACACTGTATACATTACAAAAGGAAGTTGTGTAAATTTCTCTGAGCTCTTTTTAAAAACATCACACTCTGGGTTCCTTAAAAAGTGTTTTGAAGGGTGTTTTATTACTTTCAAGACCACAATTATTTAATATTTGAAACCAGAAAAGGGGAATGTATTGAATTGTCATGGTTCATTACATGTATTCAAAGCCCCTACCTTTAGAATATAATTTCCAGGTTGTACATCTGTGATATCAATCCACTGGCAGTCTATGTCTGCCGCATAGGTATCATAACATCCTGGACTCAATCCCTGAAATCAGCAAAATTGTAAAAATTATAGTGTATGGCTAGACCAAGCTAAAACAAACAAACATGATATTATTGGTAAATTAGAATAATTTGACATAAAAATCATACTTCTGTTTCATCTCCATTGAGAATCACATATTACCTAGTCTTATAATATTTAGGGCTTTATATGGACTGCAGTATGAAGTAGTGAGCCTTACTTCACAAGTCACCAGTTGAAAATAGTCTTATGCAACAAAATAGGCTTCCACCACAATTCAAGATATCACACTAGGAATAAAGGTCTCATAGTAACTTAGTTCCAATAGTCTATCAGGGAACATCCCTGCAATGACCTTTGTGTGTTCCAGTTGTCTATGGACTTTTGTCATGTTTAGTTTTATAGTTAGTATTCATCCATTTCTGCTTTATGTTGTAATCATATTACAGAGACATCTCAAGGGTAGAGTCTAGTTGTATCCTTGAGTAACTAATATTTATTATTATTTTGTGCCAGAACTGTTTTAAACATATTATATAAAGCCAGTTCTCGCAACTGCATGAGACACGTGTGTTACTATCTCCATTTTATTTTATTGATAAGAAAACTGAGGCACACTAAGGTCAAATAGCTTATTCCAGGGCAAACAGCTAGGGGATGACTGAGCTGGCTTCAAGATTATATATAAACAGGGTCTAGAGTACCTTTTCTCAGTCACTACATCCCCACTATCAAATAATCAATGAAATCTTTGCTGAGTCAGAAGTATGGGTATCTTCCCAAACTGGTCAGTACTGCACCAGTCCACATACTAAAACATTCGCACCAACAAGTCATGGGTTGTCTCATAAGGCTACCAGGAGAAAAACCTAAGAACATACGGTTCTTGTTCTCGTGAAGCTGAAAAAATTTTCTCCTATTGGGGAGATAGATATCTTTTTACTTTATTTCCTCCTGAGAACTTTTAGCTGTTGTATTTTCATTCTGATAATCTAAAGTTGATTAAAAAGTATATGTTACAGTCACTTGAGCTCAGCAGTGTCATTTAAAATCATCTCTCAAGTTTGCTTTGGTGCTTAAGGTCATTTTGGTCAACAAAGATAACAAAAGCCTCTCAACGTGCTTTAGGGATGTGGGTTTGGTTGCAGCTGGATTTGGGAAGTGATCAATTTTGCTGCCCTTGGCAAAGGACGGCATAGACAGACCAACTCGAGATTGCTGGAGCCATAGGAGTGAGAGCAACCATTGCCTGGGTTCCCACCTTGATCCATTCTCATTTTATGTGTAGGATAGGAAATACAAGGGGAGGAACTTTTGGTTCCACCACACCCTTCTCTGATTCTGGCACCTTGCACACTAAGCAAGTACGAAGTGCTGCCACTACCATTACTACTATTTCACACGTGACGCTCTAAATTATGCACTGGATTAGATACCCATCAAAAACAGGTGTAAGTAATAAGTAATGCTCCATTTCCAAGTGAATACAAGTGTTTCAGAAATGCTGAAGTCATTGCTGTTGGCATACACCTATAATTCCCATTTCTCAGAATGCTGAGGCAGGGAAACAATTTAAGTCCATGAATTTGACACTGGTCTCGGTCACACAATCTTAAAGCACTACATGTGTGTGTAAGCATAAATTGCTGGCAGTGTTACTCTATGAGTCACAAACTCACAGAACTTAATTGAAGTTCTGTGAACTTAATTGAACTTGCAAATAAATGCCTGTGGTGCGGGAGAATTGTCTGTATTCTGTCAGTCATGTGTTAAATAAACGCTGATTGGCCAGGCAGGAAGTATAGGCGGGAAAACCAGACAGGAAGTAGAAATGATGCAATGAGAACAGGACAGGAGAATTGTGGGAAGGAGGAAGCTGATTCCTCCCACTCCTGCCCAGACCACCGAAGCAACAGGATGTGACCTGCCAGCTGAAAAAGGTGCCGAGCCTATGGCTAAAATAGATAATAATAATGGGTTAATATAAGTTACAAGAA
>LOJH01030152.1:0-15861 GCA_001685095.1 Ellobius talpinus
TGAAAGCAAACATGACAGTAACTATACAGTCAGACTCTCTTAAAATTACTTTTACACAAATGATTTTCAGTCTCTTTTATGAATTGTTTTTATTTATGTGTGTTCGTGTCTGTGTATATATGTGTCACGCATGTTCAGGTGCCCATGGAGGAAAGAAGACAGCATCAGATCCCCTGGAGCTGGAGTTACAGGCAGTTATGACACTCCTGGGGTGCATGCTGGGAACAGAATGTAGGTCTTCTGGAAGAGCAATACGTACCCTAACGATGAGCAATCTTGCCAGCCCCAGCTGACTCCAGATGGTCTCTCTCTCTTCTCGTACCTTAGAATTCCTTGTAAGAATAGGGAAATGCCCGACTCCCTGCTGGCAATTCAAAGCAACACCACTTGGCCTGGTCTTCTCTGTCCTTTCCCTGACAAGGGGTCCTTCTATACAAAGTCTGAGCAAGGAGCCGCTGATTCTCTGCTCTTGCTAACAGTGGGCGATGCAATTGGCTAGTCTCGTGTTCAAATAAGATCAAAAGTTCCTGTGGGCCTTAGAGTCTAGGTATGTGAGGGGCTAAGTGGCTAAAGGTATGAGAGAAAGAAGCTGCCCTGGGTCTTGGGCTCTAGTGAGACGCTGTCGGTGATAAATATAATGGCTGCTATCTCATGTCCTTTCCTTCGACTGGTCCCTCCAGATGCGATTTCTTCACGTTTCCTGATGTCACAGCCTCCAGCTCATACTCCCGTGACAGCAGAAGTCCAACCTCTGCAGTGACCACAGACTGTTTTAACTCACAGCGGATTCTTACTGCTTCCCATGGCTTTGGCCTCCAGCTCTTAACCTACTTAGCAGCTCTATAACTGCTGTGTGGTTCTAGGTCCCAGCCTAGTTTCTCTTCACTAACTCTGGGGTGGGGGCAGATTTGCATGTTTAGAGTTCTGAGAAGGTGTTGGCCTGGGAGGACCAAGTCAGACCCTCCAGTCACCCGTGTCCTTTAGACTCCTTCATTGCAAGCACATCCTGCCAGTTATTTGGCTTGCTTCATGCCAAGCCTATTGAGAGCTTTAAGTCAACAGATCTTTGCAACAACCCTTTGAGGTAGGCACTGCTGATAGTCTTACTTCAAGAGGAAGAAACATAGGCCCGAGGTTATGTATCTCATGTGGTGTAAGGGATAGAGCTGGTCAACCCTGACCATAAAGCTTGGGTTTTTAATTATCTTACCATGCTACATTAACTGCCTAAGGTTCCCTCCATGTCTAGATTCTCTTCTTGGACTTTATGAACATAGTGACCTTTTGTTCTACACCAGTCTCTTCCCAAATTTCCCTTTGCTGCTGGCTAAATACATTAAGAGGAAATAAGCATTTCATAGGCACCAAGACCTCTGGACTTTTGCAAGGGACGTCTAGTCCGACTTTGGGAAGAAATGTGAAGGTCAAATTTTTTTAAAGACAGGCAGTTCTATTGCTTCCATTAATAGGCGGTGGTACAAAAGAATGGCTGAAGGAACTGGTCCAGGAATTTCTCTCAGCCTTCACAAGTAAATAATTTTGGCTTATTTGCCTACTAGCCACCGTGTCTCGGATCAGAGGCTGATCACACATCAGAATTTTGCATCCAAATTTTCAGTGTCGTTAAGAGTTCCGACCCTGTGTTTGGACTATACAAGTATTGGGAGCATCATGCCTCATAACTCACAGTCCTTTGGCTTCCAGACCTTTGTCTATCAGGAGAGTGGAAACCAAAAACAAGTAACTGCTAGATGGAAGCTACATTCGTGCCCACAGGCAAGCTAAGGTTTGACTTTCAATAGAGACAACACAGAGATCTGGGCGACTGACTCCCCTCTCTAACTCCTTCTTGAACCAATAGGTTCTGTTTCTGATGATAAGTCTATGCTTTATGCTGTAGGAAGCTCTAATGGGCTGTGGGGAAGGAATAAGGCCTTTGGAGATGAGGCTGATTTTTGAGAATTTGCCTACCAGAGTCCTCAGACACACTGGTGTTTCCTGCAATTGTTCAAACCAGACTTGCTTGTACTCTAGTCCAAAATGCCAGTTCCCCAGGCCCTCCTAAAGACCACATAGAACAGTGTTTTAGGACTGAGCCCAGACATCTGTGTGCAAAAACAAACAGAGAAGTAAGCAAAACCAGCTCCCAGGGTCTCCTGTGGCAGGGTGGTGTGGAAAACCGCTATGATGATGGCTTTGATGGAGCAACCCAGCTAAGAGTATATTTAGCTAAGGGTAAAAAATGGAAAAGTAGAGGTCAGGACACATCAAATACGTGGCCATAAGTTCTTTGCTAATTAGAGTGAACTTCTGTGGGTAGACAACCCTAGGACTTAGGGAACAAGTGTTACCCAGCAAGGACAGCCCTGGTCAGCCTGAATGTCCTGGCTTCACCCTCTCTCCACCTTGTGTGAAGGGTCATAGTCAGGCCATCTCGTTGTCTGTTGGCCTAAGATACCCCAGACAAGGGTGTCCCATTCACTCCCCCTGGGCTCTGCGAGGCAGGGCAGCTGGCCCTCTGTCCTGGGCTGCTCCTTGGCTGCTAGATTCCGGCAACCTCACAAACCCCTGCAGCCCAGTGGATTCTGGACTGTTTCCCTTCCGTTGTAGCCCAGGGCCTCTGGCTTTTCTCTTCTTCATTTTTCTTTAAGAAGTTCAAGAGAACTTAAAGGCCGGTGCTTGAAAGCAAAGCATTTCTAATCACATAAAGGTGTCTCTGCGGGGCCTGAACTGAAGTGTTTGTTTGGGGACTTTCATCTCTCCGTGTCTCCCCTTCCTTCCTCAGTCTCTCTGGACTCTTATCTCCCCAGCTCCTTGCTGAATGCTCTCCGCTCCCGCCCACTACCCCAGATCCCCTGCCCCGCCATCGTCTCCAATCTTGGGGCCAACAGAGTAAAGAAGAAGGGCTTGGTCAGAGGTCCAGAGTGGGGGAGGGACAGAGTCATGTGCTCCCATGCTGGGCCCAAGAAGACTGTGAGAAAGCCCCTCTCCATCTGCAGCCCAGCCCGGTGGGAGTCAATTAATTCTGAATAACCTAAAACGGCAGAGGTATTTGCATTCACAACCTGACTGATGACCGTATAAAATTGATTTATGAATTAAAGTGCTTCCCCTCCCTTTATCCCGATTCAGTCTTTAATTGATTATACGTGCTGCAGCGAAATTAAATAAAAGAAAATTAAAAAGAAAAGTGAAGAGAGAGGCCCTTGCTCGGCAGCCCGGCATTCTCAGGGCTCCCGCAACCAGCTCTTCTACCGCTCACTTATCATTTTTTTTAATTTAAAAAGCTACTTCCAGCTTTGCTTCTAGCCCCCTCCCCTGACCTGGCTCCTACATGGCTAGCATTTTCTTTCCCGGCTTCCTCCTCTGAACGTTTGGTATATGGCAAGGTGTCTCCCACGTGGAATTGCACCTAGAAAAATAGGAGAAGTGAGCAAAGATGTCTTCTGACTCCTCTTTCCGCCCCCTGCAGTGGTCTTTCGCTTTGTCTCTTTGCTTACTGCCCGCTTTCCCTTTTGGACTGCCCTCCACTCTAACTGGCCATCATCAAAGTCCCCATATAATATTATTACATTTTTTTGAGACAGGATTTCTCTGTGTAACAGCTCCAGCTGAGGTGTTCTGGGACCCTCTTTGTAGACCAGGCTGGCCTTGAACTCATAGAGATCTGCCTGCTTCTGCCTCCTGATTGCTGGTTCCTAGAAGGAATTACATTGATGGTAAACGTTTTAATGGCTTACCCTTTTCTACAGAATTTTCCCACAGGAAATCAAGTGTTTGTATCAAGGATAAATGTGCAATTATAAAATCTCAAGGTGCTTTTAGCTAAAGGAGAAGAGTTTTCTTAGTAAGAGGTGGGGGTGTATAATTCAAACATCCCAGAGAACCTAAGAGAAGGCTTTGAACCCAGCTGCACCAGGGGTCTGAGCCATGCTACCTGGGCTCCCGACACATCCCTTGCGTTTTCTTCCCATGGCTGTTTAAGTCGGAGATGACTGTTAAACTAGAGGTGACGTGGACAAATCCCCTTCAAGTTCAGCTCACCAGAGATCGCAACGGCGTCTGCATGCTTGCTCAGTCTACTTTGAAAACGAGAGGGTTCTAACTCTGGAGTGTTCTGGTAATAGAATGCTTAGTGGCCGTCTCGTCTTTCTACCTCAAACCCAGTATTGATGTTTGAGCAACACACGCAGAACTGTTTGTTCGAAAACTGGACTTGGAGAACGTGCAACTCGTTTACCCACAGTGCTGTCTTGTGTTCCCCTCCCCCCATCCCAGGACCTCCGCGATGTTACCCCGAGTTCCTGGTGCTCATTTCCCTGCCTCAGTTGTTGTAGTGTTCAGTCTCCTTCCTGCTGTGTCCTTTACTCTCCTTGGCAGGTGCGAAGCTGACTCAGTTCCTGGGAAGTCTGATGAGCAGGTCAGTGGGAAACCTCGTATGAAGTGCTGTTAGCCACATTCCACAGAAAGCTCCCCAAAGCAGGAAATGGTTGCTCAGGCCCGGCTGGAGAAAGGCCTCTTTGTTGATAGCTGGCATGAAATCTATCTTCTCAAACAAGAAGCTCGTCTGAGAAGAGATCCCTGAGTAGGCACGTGAAGTGGCAATTCTGTGAGAATCCTAGAGGCTGGAATCTCTCCAGGGAAGGTTCAAGAAGTGGGGTGTGATGAGAAAATTCCCAATAGGTGTTGAGGCAGCATTGCTGGAAAGGAGGCTAGCCTGCGGAAGAGGCGTCTCGGCGGTTTGGAATCGCGCTTCTCCCCATCCCAGCAGAGCTGAACTACTACTTCCTTGAAGTAAGCTTAGGCAACATGACGATTCACACAGCCCAGTTCACCCATATAAGATCGTTGTGAAAATGCTATAGAAGGAAGCTTCAAGGGTTTTTTTGTTTTGTTTTGTTTTGCTTTTAATATGTTTTTGCTGCTTGGGATTATTGAGGAAAATAAAAACCCCGAGAGCAATCTGTGAGAGTATCTGTACTGTATGCCGAGGTGCTGTGTACTGAGGTCCTGGGTCCTGGAGGACTGAGCATTGAGGTACTGGGTATTGGGGTACTGAGTACTGAAGGGAGAGCAGAAATATATGGTTGACAGGAAGTTGCTGAGAGAGAATTCCTAGGCTACAAATCAACCCTGCACCTTCGCTACTAGAAAACCCCACACCCACAGACAAGAGAAACACGAAGGGCGTTTTCTATGTTTGTAGAGGTTAAGAACATCAAATTAATAGAGAGGGAACCAGTGGAAGAAATGCAAAGTAGATGGCTCTAATTTCTAAGAACCTCCCTGTTCAAAAGAAATAAAGAACTTGGTGGCTAGGTCCCTAAGGCTGAGCAGGATTTCAAAACCCAGGAACAAAGATACTAATGGTCGCATTAAGGGTACTCCCTAGATTTCTGATTGTATGGACTGTCCCTTGGTGTTCCTTCCTCCAGATTCACAAGTTGAATGTTAATCTCCAGTATGAGGAAGTGATTAGGTGATCAGGCTGGCCTGCCATGATGACCCAGTATCTTCAGAAAGTTAATTATCTCTATTGGCCATGGAAGCTATAGCCAGAAGATGGCTGTATGCAATCATGGAAGCGGATCAGACCCAGACACCTGACAACACTTTGATCTTCATCTTCCCAGCCTCCAGAGCCATAGGAAATAAATGTTTGTCATTGATGTCATTTGTGCTGGGTATGCTGCTGCAGCAGCCTGAGCTGGAATGACATTAAGATGCCTCTAGAGGTGAAAGCTGTCTGCAAGAGGCAGCTGCAAATGGCATGCTTACAAGACACTCAGACTGGAAGTACAGTTTGCACGGGCGCTAATGTGTTTGCCTCAGCAGTGGGATAGTGCTTGTTTAGCGAGTGAGACCCTGAGTTCAGTCCTTAGCATGGTGATAAAAAGTCCAGCAAATTGAGACTGCGAGAGTCCTTTTGTTATCGTTAACGTCTTTTGAGGCAGGATCTCATGTAACCCAGGATGGCCTCTAAACTCACGATGAAGCTGAAATGATCTTAAACTCCTGCCTTTCCCACCTCCTCCTCCTGAGTCCTGGGATTATAAATTAAGCCTTGCCTACCTCCTCCTCCTGAGTCCTTGGGATTATAAATTGAGCTAGGGTCAGGACTTAGGTATGAGGGGGCCAGGATGAGGAACAAGGCCTGGGATTATAGGTGTGCCCATTCTATTCATGCCCAATTTATTCACTACTGGGAATCAAACTCCGGGCTTCATGCATGTTTGGTAAGAACTCTACCAACTGAAGTGTAGCCATATTGTTGGCCTTTGAGCTCCTTGTTGGAAAAATCTTACTCAAATACTGATGTCTTTTATGCTTCTAAATGAGAGGGTAGAAATGATTTCTGAAGACATGAAGTCGTTTGCTAATTTCTAGAAAAAGACCCAACATGAGTAGTAACATTGGGCTGAGTGCCTGTCATTATAACCATGCCTGTCAAAAGCACAGGGCAGTTCACAAGACTGCTGTCACAGAGCCTGATCCTTCTTAAGCAATGGCTTCCTGGAACATGTCAGACCCCAAGAGAACAAAGACCAAAAGCTCATGTTAACAGTAAGAGGGACAGGCTGAAAAGAATGGCTAAAGAGTTGTTGAAACACACAACCCAGGTTCTGGGATTGGTTCTGTCATAATGGCCCGTTCAGACATTCTTGGCAAACCATGCAACTATGTGGTTGCTTTTCTAGAATCATCTTCCTTTGGCACCCAGGGGATTTCTTGCTGTTCTCAGAACAGTTGCTTCTCCTGGGCTTTTCTCTACAGCTGCCTTGGTGCAGAGGAAACTCGATCTTACCTCTGAGCTGAAACTGCCACATTCCAAATGCCTGGTAGGTCTTCTATGGTCCCTCTATCCCGGGGGCCTCTGCTTCAGTCTCTCAATTCTGCAGCTGTCTGGACTCTGGACACAACTAGGATTGTCTTCTTATTGGGCAGAATCTGGCCCAGTCCTGACTAACTTTCATGCTCTTAAATTTAGTTTACTTGGCCCAGTTTCTCAACAAATTTCAGTGTTCTTTTTTTGAGATACAGTCTCACTTTATAGCCCAGACTGGCCTGGAACTCACCATGTAGCCCATGCCATCCTTGAATTTCTAACAATCCGTCTTTCTTGGCCTCCTAAGTCCTAGATTTTAAGCTGTGCGTTGCCATATCTGGTTTCAGTTCAGTGTTCTTGTACTCAGCCAAAGAGGAATGTGTTGTTGATTGGTTCATTTATTGTCATTATTTGCAATGCTAGAGATCAAACCCAGGGCTTCCACGTGCCAGGCAAGCACCCCCACAGACTTGTCCTTTGCACGCAGCATTCTTCCTAACTCAGCCCAAAAACTTCATTCTGCTTCTAACAAGGTTCTGCAGATCCTGCAAGGTAACTTAAGAGCCCTTTCCTGGGAACCTGGCTCCAGAGCCGACATACCCAGAAGGTAAAGAGTGGGGAACAAATCCCAGGCAAGATAATAAACAAGGGCTTGGCAGCAAGGCCCTGTCTGAGAATGTAAATGCCAAAATAAAGTCAAAGAAGTGAAGAGATACCTCTGGGAAAGGCCCACAGACAAGACTTTCAGGGGGGAAAAGGAGAGAATGTATTCCTGAGAAAGATGGAGTAGAAAGCTTGTCTGTCTAATGTATGCAGTTTCCTCAGCCCCACAGATGGATTAAAGCAATCATGGTTTGAGTCTTGGGGAAAGGTAGAGAAAAACAAAACAAAACAAAAACCTATTTTCAATTGAAGTATTCAGTGCATTTCTCCCCTTTTCTCTAGTTAAGATGCTTCCCAGGCGCTTCCAGAAGGCCTCTTGGAGATTTTCTTTCCATCTTTTTGTTTTACCTTAACGTCTGGTGGTGCTGGGTTATGAGATTACTTAAAAGAAAAACCGATGAGTGGAGTTAAAGTCTCCAAACAGCAGTCAGGGGGCCTCAGACGAGAAGCCACTAGCAGTGCAGGGCTGTCTGGAAGAAGACTGCCCCGGTCCCCAAAGAGAAACCTCAATTCAGCAGATGCATTGGGCACCAGAAAACCTGTCACCTGGCTATGACCACTGAAGGGGGAGGGACAAGCACGCACTCCGAGCTGTTTATGTCACTAATAGTCTCTAGTTAGAAGACAATCCTGCAGGTTAGTGTGGTGGTTAGGAAGGGAGTAGACGTAAAACATCGAGAGCAGTGCCTGACACATGAACACTGCGGGGAAACTGCCTGCATTGTTCATAAACCGGCAAGTGAAAAGAAGCGGAAGCCCAGGGACTTGTAACAGTTGGTTGGTGTGTTATTTGTAAGTAGCCACAGATTGACTGTTTCCAGAATAACTGCTGTCTCAGGTGGGAAAGACACAGGTTGAAAGAATGTCAGTCTTGGTTTAATAACAAATCAGTGTTTTTGTTCAGATGAAGAAATAAACTTAATAATTACTTCAAGATGGTGTTTGATGACCTGATATTAATATATACAAAACAAGAGAATATATACAAAACAAGAGAACTTGAAAGCATCATATTCATTTCTGATTACATACTAGCTTTAGGGGATAGACGAATTTGACTAGAAATCTGAGGACTTGTTCCACCAAAAATCCTCTTCTGACCTTCGAGCTGAAGTTCCAGGCATAATCCAAAGCATGAGTCTCCCAGGTCTGTGAATTGCCTGGTGGCCCCAGTCCTTGTGCCATACCAAACTCTATGCTCTAGAGAGGTCCCCAGCAGGTACCTGAACCTCCTGGTTCAGACAAACAGTGATAGACAAGGTACAAAGGTGCCAGTGGGACTCCTGGCAGTCTGTGGACTGGACAGAGCAAAAGAAGAGCTCACTGGAAAAGAAGTCCCAAATTCTGACACTGGAGAGGAGCACCCTTAGCCCACGGCACTTCAGAACCAGGCAAGCATCTTATCTGCCCCAGTGGTGGATCTTCACCTTCCCTCCAGCTCACCGTGTCTAGGAGTCTCACAGAAGCCTGGCTCTGACAGCAGCTGCCCTTCCCAGTTCCTCATGGTTATCTCGGGATGAAGGAGAAACCCTGCACCATATTTTAATCAGTAATCTTTCCAGAAGACACTCTGAGTCATGTGAGTTTGTTTTGTTTCTGCTATAGGAATTTCGCTTATCTGACTTCCAAGAGACACTCCCTAAAGGTTTAGACACAAAGCTCCCAACAGATGCTGGATAACAAGGATTACAGCTAGTGAATAATGGCCCAAATGCTGCATGAAGGAAGCTTACCTTTGCAGAAGAAGCAAAATGCAATTTTAGGGAAAAGTCAATGTTTTAAGAAGAAAGTGGGCATAAAAATGTGAATCCAAATTCTTTATTTTTTGTATGTGAGATGTTTAATATTTATATGAATATTATTTTTGAAACAAAAACCAAATATGGACAGTTGGGGTTAATAACAAATAATAGGAATGAAATTCAAAGCCCTGAACTTATGGGCACCTCAGAAACAATTTTGGTTTTGAAAAGCAGCTTGAAATCCTTAAGATGGCTCCACCATACATGACCCTCATAGCAGAGGTAAGATTGACCCATGGGTCTCCAGGACTCCATTCCCTGAATGTGTGGGCATTTAAACTATGAAAATCTTCTGAAAGATAATTCAGTACTGGTGTGTGATGAATCACCGTTTAAAGTGGGATAATGGTTTTATTTCCCGTCTGGTATGAGCAGCTTCATTCCATAAAAACCATTAATAGGAGGAGCGGGAGGGAGCAGGGAGGAAGAAACGTAGAAACAGGTGACTGCTGAATACGTAAGATCTGCTGTAGAACTAAAACTGGATGCCCACCCCAAGGATGAAGTGGCAGGAAGTTTGCCACTTTTGATTTTGAAGTGGCTTTTGTAGCAGTTTTCTGAGCCCCTGGAATAAAGAAGGCTGATTTGCGATGGAATCTCCAGCGCCTGCGGTCATATATTACAATATGTTGTAAATCCAGAGGGCACAATATAGATTTCACAGGGGGCCCTGGGGTTAATTGAAATTCCATCTGTTTCTTCTGCATGGGTTAGGATCCTGAGATATCCCCTTGGGGTAAGATATAAGATTTACAATCTTTAATTTTTAGGTTTGAGTAGAAGTTTACTGAAAATCTGTTCCCTTCTTCTACAGTCTACCTTCAATTTAAAGAAGAGGAGAGGAAAGCTTAAAATGCAGCCAGCTTTTATTTTCCTCACAGCTGCCCCCAGGCAGCCCCCCTTCCTCGCAGTGCACGTTGGGTAATGCCATGTATTCTTAGGTTTCCAATGGCCCCCATTACTGTCAATTAGTTACGGAATGCTACCGAGATTCATGCCTGACAGCTCGGGTAAAGGCAGGAGAAATGGGCTCAGTAGGGAGCGAGGGGCCTGATTCTTTTTTGTCCACAAGAAATACCTTTCTCTACGAGGCTTTTTAATGGCTTTCCCTTCTTTCTTCGCTCTGCCAGGGCACTCCCCATGATCCCAACGCACACCATCTACACGCACACTTATATATTCATATATCAATGTATTTGTGTGAATATCACACTCGACTGTGGGAACTCGAAGAGCAGAAGGCTCTGAAGTGTCTGCACAACCTCTTGGGCATGCTTTCCATTCCCACTTAGATCTTGCTCATATCAGATTCCCCCCAGCTTGGGTCTCCTCAGGTGTCCAGGCGCTAAGGGCTGCCTCAGCCCCCTTCTTGCCAACATTTCCTTCTGCAGCTCTCTGATTTCTAAACCAGAAGCACAGCCCGGCCGCAGATCCTGGGCTGAGCCCTGTATTGTGCTGCTGGGGGTTTGGGCAGTGAGTTTGGCCTGACCACCCAGACCACTCCCACGGCCTCCTCCGGCCTCTGACTTCTTTCTCTGCCTCTTTCCTCCTCTTTACCATCTTTCCCTTTCCCTCCTCAGATCCCCAGGGATCATGGCACATATACAGAAGATAGTCTGTGACTCAGGCATCGCCTCTCCATCCCTTCCTGATTCATTCCACTATTTGTCACAACACAACATTCCCATCACCTTAGCATTCTCTCTCCCCAATCCTGCAACATCTGTCCTGAGCCTTTGAATAGACTCCTCCCTCTCCTCATACACTTGAGTTCAAAATGTTACCAACATGGAGAGTTCTTCCTGACTGACTGGGGTAGAGCTGAAGGTGCTGGGAGCCACATGCTCCTGTATGCCTTCCCCCATGACTTTCCATGCTCTGTTGCTTTTCCCCATGACTCTATGTTCCCTCCAGAGTCGCGCTTATTGTCTACAACCGTATTCTCCATCTATATGTTTGTGTGCTCTCAACCGCCTTCTTTCCAAGGAGGCTTCATTAAGACGAAAGACTTTCTTGTTCACCAACCAAACTGCATCTAGAGAAAACACCCGCCACCAGCAAGAGTTCAACAACACAAGTTAAAGGTGAACTAAAATGTGTTTCCAGGGTTATGGAAGACCTGCATCACACCAGAGCAGTCTGCTTATTCTTCTTGGTCTGCTGTCGTTGCTCTTTTATGTGAGCACCAGGCTTTCCTCATGGTTTAAAACAAAGACAGGTTTAGGAAAGACCTGGGAGAAAAATCCCAGATGCTAATAGAAAATTATGAGCACGGCGCTCAGAGTCATGCTATTCCTCCAGGTGGAGATGGGAGCAAGAATGGGCTAAAAATAGCAGAAGATGACACACTGGAGAAAACCACAGCGGCAGCAGTTCATGCCTGAGTCATTTGTAGCCTCTGTTTCTTCCTTCCCTGGAGTCACCAAAGGCTGTGGTACAGTGACAGTCCTCTTCTGTCTCATACAGCCATCTCTGAAAGGCAGATGGGGAGGCCCAAGAGAAAAGTAATGTGGTGGAACAAGTTAGGACCGGGTTCTAGAATGTAAGACTTACAGCCTAAGAGTTAGGTGGCAGGCGTATATTTCCTGGCTATTGCAGTCTAGGGAATTAGTGAGAAGGCCCTGCTTAGAGCAGTTTGTGGGAAAACTGCAGCTACTTTATATTGCCAGTCAATCACCAAAGACGTGTTGCCTTAGGAGTCCTATAGAATCATCAAGCTTCTTATTAATGCTGTCTAAAGTGAACAGCTAACACCATCTCCTTACCGAATTTGCTGTACTTCTCTGCTGGAGTGGTTTGAATAAGAATGGCTTGATAGCCTCCATATATTTGAATACTTGAGCCCCAGTCAACTCAAGTATCCAGAACTGTTTGGAAAGGATTAAGAAGTGTGGCCTCGTTTGAGAAGGTGTGTCACTGGGAGTGGACTCTGAGGTTTCAAAAGACTCATGCTATTCCCACTGTGTTTTCTGCTTCCTGTTTGCAAAAGTAAGTGTTCCCAGGCTTGAAGATGCTGGCAGATGACCTCGCAGCACTAAAGTGCTTACTCTGAAAAGGGTCTTGAGACTCCACCTTTCTAAGAAGCTTTCCAGAGATACTCTTGTTGTTGGTCCATTGATGCTTCACATAACATGCCGTCACTTCACCATCTTGTCTACACATAAAAAGGGATTTGCTATGATGAATTGTCTTTAAGCTGAATTAAATAAACAAAAATTAATTACTATCCATTTGTTTCTACAGATAAGAAAAACAAATCTGTGGTCCATGCACCTTTTAAGGTAAATTAATCAAGGAGGTGCTGTGAAATAAATCACCACATCGCCTAGATGTATCAAAACTGTGTGTCCAGTGTGCTTTATGTATAGACTTGAGTCAGAAATTATTCAGTGAGTTTTCCTCTCCGACGGAGTTGTTTCAGCATGAAAAACACACTATGTGATGAATGGGGTTGCTTGGAGGCAAACAGACTTGCTGTCTACCTAGCTTTTGCTTTCCCAATCTACTCACGATGAGGGGAGTGATGTAAAGAGGTGAGGTATGTGGAGTTTCCTACTTTTATGGTTGAATATTCATTTGTTCCCTGCAGCCCTTGTGCTGACATTTAATTACCATTATAATGACATTAAGAGCTAGGGTGTGGAAGATGTGACTTCACCTTGCGCTCTGACTTCCTTAATGCTACTACGACAGGACCAAGTTTGGCCTCCTTCTCTCTTGGCCTTCTGCCAGGTTATGGCCTAACAAGAAGACCTTCAATAGATGGCAGCACCTTGATATTGGGCTGTTTGGCTTCTAGAACTGTGAGCTAATAAATTTCTGTTCATTATCAATTACCTGCTTTGTGATACTCTGTTGGTGTTGTAATACACCACAATTGGACTAAGATACGTAGGCAACCATGTTAGTACTTCCCTATTGCTGTGATGAAACACCATGACCATGATAACTTAGAGAAGTACGTGTTTAATTTAGTTTAAGGTGCCAGAGCATTAAAACTGAAAATGATGGTAGAACAAAGGCATGGTGGCAGGAACAATTGAGAGCGTACATCTCAGAGTACAAACAGGAAACAGAGAACACACTGGGAATGGCATGAGTCTTTGGACACCTCAAAGCTCACCTGGTGACACATCTCCAATAAGACCACCCCCCCAATCCTTTCCAGACAGTTCTACTGATTGGGGATTAAGTATTCAAACATATGGGCCTATGAAGCCACTCTTTTTCAAACCCCTACAGTAACCAATAAATAAGATATTGTTTTGGGGAAAGTACAGCAGATTATTAACACCTGCCCAGAGTTAATCCTATCTATGGAGTCTGCTTTCATTAGTATGCAGGTTTGAGACTTGACTTATGGAAGCAAGTGACGTTTGTAAGTCCATGAAAGGTCACAAGAGTACAAACAGCATTTATAAAGCATTAAAGCTGGGTGCCAATTGGGGTGGAGGGTGTTCAGAGCTAAAAAAAATCCAGAACAGTCTAAATAGGAAGACAGCAAAAGAAAATGTACACAATCATTTAACACAAAATGATTATTTGCATAATTTAAGAATCTGTTAGATATTTATGGGAATTAAAGGGAATTTATGGGGGCAAAATATTACTTTAGATTGAGAAAGTCCAGGATGTTTATTCTAAAAGAATTTGAATTAGAATTTGAAGGAGGTTTAGGCTAGGAGGGTTATGGTTGTACCAAGCAGATGGAAGGACATGAACAACTGTGTGGAGGGTTATGCATATAAGAATTTATGAGCAGAATATGTTTACTGCTGGAGCAATTTATGTGTTTGAGGAAAATATGGTAGAGAGGAAACCAGCAGGAACAATGAAGTTGGGATTCAATTAAGGAGGGCTTTGAATACTATGCTAACAAACTAAGACTTCATTTGGTACATAATGGATAATGCTTTGAGAAGAGTGCATTTTAACAAAAGTATTTTGCTAGATTAATTTTAATAGTCCATGCAGAAGAGACAGAGCCGACTAAGTCATAAATGCTCATGACTGATGTGAGGTTATACTTCTTCAATGAGCACAGAGCCGGCTTGAAGTTAGTTGAAGAAAATGAATGGTTGGGGAAGGAGATAAATTCAATTTGAGGCACTTTAATGAACAGTAAGAGGGAAATGTGGAAAAATCCATTAGCCAGCTGCAAGCAGGGCCCTGATGCAAGACCCTGGCTGAAGCCACAGAAATGAAAGTTACTTCCACGGAAAACCACACAGACGCTAATCCTCAGAAAAGTCTGAATGGAAAAACAGCAGTGCTGGGAAAATGGAATCACGCAGAATAGCACAGAGGAAACCCAGTGAGCAATAAAGACTGCAGAGAAGTTCTGGAAGATGAGGTCAAGGAGCAGCTCTTTCAGGCCAAGAGGTTTTTCTGAGTGTGGACAACTCAGAGTGCAGAGGTGGGATCCCCACAAATAGAATAAGTGGCAGGCAAGACATGATCAAACTGGGGTCTGTGGCGTTTCCTCAAGGAAGAAGAAAGTGAGAACTGGGGTAAAAGTGGGAGGATGGAGGCCTTATAGACTGACCGTAGTCTTGGGAAACTGCAAAAAGGTGAGCAAACGTCTTGGTAAACAACAGTTAAGATGGGCATGGGTTTGCCAAATTAACACAAACACAGACCTAAAAAATGAACCGACAGTGGGCACATCCCAGGAGTGGAAAGTTGTCAGTGACGATGAAGGCAGCACAGCGTGGCTGTCAGTGAGTGATTCTAAGTGGGGAGGGGTGGGGAGGGGTGGGGGGGATGAGAAGGGATCCAGAAAATAGAGTCTCACGAGAGGCGGTTAAGCGAGAGAACACCGAGAGATGTGTGAACCCCAAGGATCCCTTTTTCAGAGGCGCTTGAGAGTAATCGGAAGGATGGTCTCTCGCTGAACATTTCCCACAGTGTACTTGAGCAGGCTGGGAGTGCAGAAGCTGCACAAGGCAGTGCCTCTGCCCTCGAGGAGCTTAGTGAAGTCAGGAGGTGGAGACAGCTTTCCGACTCTGACTACGGAGTCCATTCCATGCCACAGAGGCAGGTCTTGTGACGGAGACTGAGGCGCTATCAGGGTGGAGTTAGGGGAGCCATCCCCCTGACTATTTTTTATCTTCCCCAGTTGCCTCATGTTGGTCACCCAACTGCACCTTTAAGAGAGAGACGTGGAACCAAGGGAAGCGTAACTGATTTTCTCACGTGTGTACGACTCGAAAAGCTACGCTCATTACATTGCCCAGAATTAGATAGGAAAGCAGGAGCAGTCTACCTTTTAGGCCAGCTGTGGAACACTCTGCTTGGCATGGCCAATTGGGCTAGGAGGAAAAACATATGATCTGTGAGAGATGAGAAGTTTAGACTCTCAAGGAGAAGGCAACCAACAAGGAGCCAGCACCCACCTCACTCTCATTGACTTACACTGCAGGAACAAACCTGAGAACTCCGTGGTTGAGGGAAGGGTCTGTTTCTGGTCTGTTCTCTCACTTCCATTGTCCAGGTCTTATTCCATCGCAGTCTTAAATGGCAGAGTCTCTCTCTCTCTCTCTCTCTCTCTCTCTCTCTCTCTCTCTCTCT
>LOJH01030153.1:0-17202 GCA_001685095.1 Ellobius talpinus
GCTGATTGGCCAGTAGCCAGGCAGGAAGTATAGGTGGGGCAACCAGGCAGGAAGGAGAGGCAGGGCAATGAGAATTCTGGGCAGAGGGAAGTTTCAGTCTGTAGTCATGACCTAGACACAGAGGAGCAAGATGTGACTGCCTCACTGAAAAAGGTACCAAGCTATATGGCTAACCCAAACAAGAATTATGGAATAATATAAGTTATAAGAGTCAATAAAAAGCCTGAGCTACTTGGTCAATCAGTTTATAATTAATGTAGACCTCTGTGTATTTCTTTGGGACTGAACGACCGACTGTAGGACCAGGCTGGATATAAACCTCTGTCAACAGGTACCTTAACAGTGGATAAAGGAAAGAGTCCATAGACAGAATGGAAATAAACTTAACAGCATCCACTGCCTGCGTGGCACCCTCAGCTGACCTCACACTGGTCTTTTTATCCTGCCTCAGCACACCTTGTCTCTCATAGGCTGTTGAAGGTCCACACATGCACGATTCATGCTCAGTGAACCCTTGGTTCAACTTACTGTTGCTGATCGTTTTCTTTATTCTTTCACAAGCATTTTAAAAAATTACTTCTGTCCTCCTCTTGGGTTTCATGGGGAGATCAGCTCAGTATCTCAACCTGTTCATCGCAGACCATGTGATGTTAGGATGAGCAGAGATTACCACTGGTTCTGAGAAACATTAAAATGGCAAGGCCAGACACACTGAAGTAGTTTTGATAATGAGGTGTGAAGGCATAAGGGGCCAGAGCTAAGGAGGGTCTCCAGCTGCTGTCGTGGAGAGCTTTGGAGGTGAGCTTTGATCTTTATCTTTGACCCTGGACAATTATGCACACATAAAAAGATAAAGGAGCCCTTCACCCCACAGTATGATCAAAACCTCTACCTCTTTCACCACTCTCATTCTCTCTCTCTCTCTCCTTCTTTCTTTTTCTCTCTCCAGCTAAGAATCAAGAATTCCAGAACAATTAACAGAACTTGCTGTAGAAATTGTTGACACAGAGACAACTTTCTTTCTATACAGAGAATAGCATTAAAGTAGCAGTGCAATCAATTTAAGACCTAAGGCTGTGTGACCTACAGGTTAGACTGGCCTATTGCCAATCTCAAAAACAAAACTAAACCTGGTTTGTAGTGTAAATATCTTAAGTTCCCTGCAACCCTTGTGACTTGGAGATTTACCTCATCAGCTATGATCCAGCAATTCCATACCATTAGCAGCAAGAACCAGCCCAAGGTCTCCTTTCCTGAAAAGAATAGATCCTTAAACATGGCTACTCTGGAGGCACTTAATCCTGACCTATGTGCTCTCAAATGTGTCTTTCTTCCACAGCACTTCCCTTCCCATCATCACTGTGCTTAGGATCTATGTTTAAGGGACTGGAAAAGCACCACAGCTGTTAAGAGCACTGGCTGCTCTTCCAGAGGATCTGGGTTCAATTCCCAGCATCCACATAGCAGCTCAAAATTGCCTGTAACTCCAGATGGAGGGAATCTGACATCCTCACACAGACACACATGCAGACAAAACACCAATGCACATGAAATAAAAATAAGTCTTAAAAAAATCTATGTCTAATATGCCTTTGGGTAAACTTCAGCTCTGCTTCCTACTCACTGGCTTTACTGAAGTAGCAATTCCTAGATTCATGGAACTCTCAGAATGCTCCTGGAGGCAGTGTGGAACTGTGACTCAGTCCCCACTGCTGCTGACAACTCATGATTAGAACATGGCAGCACAGGCTTCGTGAGCCCTCCATTATCGATCCCCTACCCAGGCATGGGACAGTGGTACTCAGGAAACACCTGACTTGTCTTGACCAGGGTTCTTGTGAGCAACTTCTCTCAAGTTCATCAGCTTCTGCTGGAGATGAATGTCATGTGTTTGTCACAAGAGAGAGCATGCACAGCCCTAGGAATGCCCTATGACCATCCTCAAACAGTCTTTCTCTCAGCCATCTTTGTAACATGCACAGCCCTAGGAATTCCCCGTGACCATCCTCAAATGGTCTTTCTCTCAGCCATCTTTGTAACATGCCTACCCAAGGTGCCAGGGAAAGGTGAAATGGCTCCCGAGAAGTTTTCTTAGAAGGAACAGAATGTGCTGGAATGCAGTCCTGGCATAAACATAAATTCTGTGTCTTGGGCCACTTTCAGGTAGGTACAGTCCAGCCCTAGACTGGGCTCATGACTCAGTGCATCTATGAGTGGCTCTCAAGCCGGATACTCCCAACACTTGTGATAGTTTCACAGGGAGGTGCTGGCTGCCGGGGAAAGAGGGAGCCTCCCACCGTGTGTACTCAACCACAGCACTGACCTCATCCTGAAGAGGCTTCCATACCTGCTCTCTTAGGCTTCCTATCGTTGTGATAAAACATAATCCAAAGCAGCTTGGGAAGGGAGGAATTATTTAATCTTATATTTCTAGGTAAGAGTTCATCATGGAGATGAGTGTCAGGGCAGAAACCTGGAGGAAGGAGCTGCTGAAGAAGCCATGGAGGAGTGCCTCTTACTGTTTTGCTCATTATGTCTTGCTCAGTCTGCTCTCTTATGGAACCCAAGACCTGGACCAGTCCATGGGTGGCAGCACCCACAATGGGCTGGATTCTCCCACATAAATCATCAAGAAAATGCTCCACCAGGCTTGCCCACAGCTCAATTTGGTGGAGGAATTTTTATCAGTTTATGTTCTCTCTTGCAAAATGGCTCTTATTGGTGTCATATTAACAATGCTCTGATCCTTTATTTGATATTTTAGCAAGACATCTTTAATCCAAAGCATGACAAGTGATATTTTGAAAAGTTTTAGGTGTGCCTTGCTTCATCTGGTTCCAATTTTAAATGTGGTGTAAGAACCCTGTTGACAGAAAAGAAAAAAAGGTAGAACCCTTATGTTCGCATATGACACAGAGAAAAAGCCTCACTGAAGAAGACTGGATGCTTCTCTAAATCCAGCCAAGTTTTCACCAACATGCATCTGTTTATATAGCTTGTTATATAGCCTTTAGCTGCAGTGTCATCTCAAGGACACCCAGAAAGGTAGGAAAGGGGGGTCTGATCCATCTGCTGCAGCAGACTTTGTGTCCTTCATCTGCTGAAAGCTGAAGATTTTTCTTACACACAAATACTTAAGCACACAGTAAATGCTCATCCTGGTCCCATCAGGGCATGTACATGTTGAGTCTTATTACTGTTCCAGAAAACCTGCACATTCTAATAGATTAGGCAGCAAGGAATAAGGGTAATCTTGAACCTTTGCCTCTCTTTGATTGAGAGAAATTTCAAAAAGATTTTAACCCAGAACAAGAAATGATCAGAAAAGGATAAAAGAAACGTTTGGCACAGCATCTGTTGAAAACTGCTGTGGAGGGAAGCCTGATGAGGCCGCCTGCCTCTTTACAGCACCAGGTCAAGTGAAAACATTCGGAGGCTCTACCTGGACAGAGATCCTGTTGGAGCGAAGAACCAGGGGAACGGTCTCTGGCAAGATCTGAGGTCCAGGCGCTGGAGACAGAGCAACAGGTGTTTTGTGGACCACAACTGGTATCACAGGAAAACTGGAGGCTGTGGGTAGGTCTGACCCTGGGGATAAGAACATTTATTCAGGTCGCTACAGTTAAAGGAGATGGCAAGAAGAAAAGGTGACACAGGCCTCTCGAGAGATATTGTGAAGGCTCAGATGAAAGAGACTGTTTCCTGCACCCACAGCCAAGGAACAGAGGGTGGGAAAGATCTCTGAGGGAATGCGATGTGGGGTGAGGGTATGTCCTAATACACCAGGATAGGAGCAGCTGCCACAAAACCAGAGGACCATGAGAAGCAGGCTTGGGAAATGACTCAGAATTTACTTTTGAAATTGAGGTAGGATTGACGACAAAAACAAATCTACTAGTGAGCAATCCTGAAGACCAAGGGCAAAGTCCAACTGGGACCCAGAACCTAGAGCATCAACCACAGGTAGCATTTGGAGCCCTAATGTTGGATCCAACTGTGAACCTAGTAGCATCCTGAACTGGCATGGCCTGGTAGCCATTCCAGGGGCTGCCTGGACAGTTAAGAGTTCAGAGACCTGCTAAGGGCTCTAAAAACAGAAGGGAGAGTTGGGGAGTCAGAAAAGTGGTGCCAGGACAATTTGTGGGAAAGTACCTCAGAAGCTAAAACATGGTTTGCTGTGTCAAAGCTGCTTGGAGTGATCTTGACCATAAGCCACATGACCTTGGCTGTGGAATGTTGCATTGGATGATAGGGAAAATGCCAGGCTGGGAATGGGAAGGTTTACATCAACTGAGGTAAAATATAGCAGTTTGCAGTGCAGCCGTGTTAGGCACAGTCACACTACTGTGCAGCCATCACCCACTCAAAATCAGAATGTTCTTCATCCCAAACCAGCTCTGTCCTGTTACAGATAACTCCCCATTCCTCCCTGCTCATAGTCTTTCAAAGCCACATTCTACTTCATGTGTCTATGAAGTCCTTCTCTCTAGGGACATCTTAAAAGTGGGATTGCTAGATAGCCATCCTTTTTTTTAACTGACTTATTTCACACTGCACAATATCATCAAGGTTCACCCATGCTGTAGCTTGTGTCTGAATTTCCTTCCTAAAGCCAAAGATTCTGCTTTATATGTGTCTGCATACACAGTTACATGTACATGCGTGTACTTCTGTGCTTATGCATGTATGTGCTGAATATGTGGGTTGTTTCCTCCTTTGGACTATCCTTTGGACTATCCTGTGATCCTGGGTGTACAAACATCTCTTGTGCAAATACCTGGATCCTTGTGTTTAATTCTCTGGGATTAGAAACCGAGAAGTGGAGTTTCTGGGTCACACAGGAGTCCTATTTTTGGTTTGTGAGTGCCTACCATACTGTTTTCCATTAGCAGTCCCATCAGTGGCTCACGAAGGTGCAAGCAACTCCACAATAACTTTCAGTTGTTTTTAAAAACAGTTTAATTGCAAAGCAGATCAGAGAAAGCGGTAGATCCTTAGGGAATGTTCAAAAGCGTGTTTAAATAATTCAGTATGAAATAAAATGCTGACATAAAAATAGAGGCCCTGCTGCAGGTTCAGGCAATCCATGAACATAAACAGCAAGACTCCATCCTTGCCTGGAATCTAACACACCCACATTCCCATGGAGCTTCCCATAAGTGCTGGAGCCCCAAATACAGTGCAGAGTAGGAAAAGAAACAAGCAATGGCGCCGTCAGTAGCCCCTCTGTACAGCTATTGTTCCTAAGGCCACAGGAAAGGAACTCGACTGTGAGGGAAGCAAGGTGGGGGGTGTTTCAGAGTATAGAAAGTGAAGGATTGGGAGATACAAGTCCACAGAAGGGAGAGTCAGCCCACAAGGACAAATGAGAGTTGCTAGGCAGTGGCATGGCCTTTTAAATGGCCACATACATGTGGGGTCCAGCAGTGTGGTAGGAATGGCAAGCTAGATCTAATGATAGTGGGCACACCTCTCCAGAGGTGTCAGATTGAGTGTGAGGGAACTAAGCTACCAAGTGAGACGTAGACACTAAAAGGGAGGTGAGTTGCCTTGAAGTTCCTCCTGGACTTGACAAACATCTGTTGTGGTTTAACACAGACCAGTAAGCAGCAAAAGCAGGAGAGAGATAATGGAAAGAAGTTCTTATTGAGAGTGCTAGAAAACTATCAAATGTGAAGGGGCATCTATGCAAATAGTATAAACCTGAATGCTTCTTGATATCTGAAACTAGGTAAATCTGCGGATCCAGGATCACTGGCATCTGGTCCCCAAGCTGAGATGGCGCAGGGCATCGGCATCTTTGGTAACCCCTTCACTTCTCATCCCTGTAACCAGTCGCTGATGAAAACACAAATCACCATCCCGTGTCCTGTTACCAAGTTGTCATTGGTTGAGTTTACATAACCACATTTCTGCACCATTGTATTTTCCTCACAGGATTGCTAATGGCATCGAGTAATGCAAGTAAAACATAATTACTGCTTAGTCACTTGAAAGATGTTTCCATATGTTAGGATTCATTCTTACTATAATCTATAGTATTTACTCTTCAATCTCAGCCATTGTCATCCCTTTCCTAGACCCAATCAATCCTGTCTCCTAGCTGCCTCCCAAGCTTCCACACAAAGGCTAACAATGTCACCAGAACAGCACGGGAAAGAGACAGCGGGCTTTCCTCTATTTTTCATAAACTGCTTACCTGATATTTCACACAATGTTTTTAAAGGGAGTCTTAATTTATGATTTTCTTGTTCCATTACTATAAAACGTCATGAAATTTACTGCTCAGGAACAAGGTGTTTGGAGTAACATGAATCTATTCCCAGGTCATGGCCACTCAAAACTGACTTCAGAACAAACTCTCTTGTTCTCTTTCGAGTACCAACTGTGCTTTGGTATTGATAGTGACATCGTTTGGGACAGAGTCCTCCAAAACTACCTAAGCATAACAATGAAAGTCTCAGCTAAGAGGGAACTACAGAGGCCTAAGTACCAGCAGCCATGTGGAATGAGCCAGCACTGCTACACAAGCTAGCCCTCCTGAGAATATCCGTTAGTTTTGTCTGGTAACAACCAGGAAGGGAGTTGTGGTGTCTGTGACCCTAGAAACAGACCCACCTGTCCAAGTAAGTACTAGGGAAGATGCAGTGTTACCATCTGTTGCACCTGCAGTGTGAAGAGATGGTTATTGGCAAAGCAGAGAAACATTGTTGCAGCTTGAATGCTGAGTGCCTAAGCAGAGAAACATTGTTGCAGCCTGAATGCTGAGTGCCTAAGCAGAGAAACATTGTTACAGCCTGAATGCTGAGTGTCTAAGCAGAGAAACAGTGTTGCAGCCTGAACTCTGAGTGTCTAAGCAGAGAAACAGAATGCTGAGTGTCTAAGCAGAGAAACATTGTTGCAGCCTGAATGCTGAGTGTCTAAGCAGAGAAAGTGTTGCAGCCTGAACGCTGAATGTGAGCTCAGCATTTGAGAGGGGTGGCAGACTTGTGTGTATGATCACAGGACACAAGCAAAGCTCTGCGAAATAACTATCTATCGACAAACAGATACAACACATCTCCATGTCATCAGCCATCTTTGTGCAATTTAAAAATAGTTAAGGTCATGTGTTTACTAGATTAGTTAAATAAGTAAAATGCTACTTAGGAATAAATCATAGAATATGAACTGAACATTCTTATGCCACCTAAAACAACACCACATTTGTTCAGGACATGTTTTCATTGAAGGTATTTTACAAACAATACTTAAACTAGTCCAGACTCAAAGCTGGTGATCATTGATCCTGTTACTTCATCTAAAAAAGAGAGATAATGCTAGATGTGATCAGAACTCAAGCTGTATGTAGTTTAATGTCTCTACTATCTATTGATATAATTTCAGTTCCCAGCCTGTGGGTGATGTTACAGTGTTTATCTGTAAATTATCTGTATTTGGGGAAGTATTCTTTCCCAAATCCAGTTACCCATGTGTATTGCAGATAAACACAAGAAAGCAAACCTGATGCGCTGCCCAGACCGTGGGCTGTTTAAGTGCCAAGATATGTACAAATGCCCTGCTCAGGTAGTTACTGATGAAAATACAGATCACTATCCTGTGTCCTTCTGTTGGCATGCCTCAAAAGGAGGATAACACACCTCTGTCCCAGACTCCCCCAAGGCCCCAAAAAAGCATTGGCACAGCTTTGCTTAAATCCCAACAGATTCGCTTGTTTCCTCCAGGCTCTCCACGGGTTGTGGTTCAGATTCTAGCCAAAACACACCTGCACTGCAATACTGCACCTGAAAGTATGAGGGGCCTCTCCCAGCTCATGCAGGAGGCAGAGCTGCAGATTCTTCCCCAGAAAAGACCCACTGACTTCTAGTCCCATCTGGTGGCAATAACCTCACCCTCCCTATAGCTGCTCTCTAAATTGCAGTGTCTGTTGCCTTGGAAACATGTACCTGCCCTGGCCTCCTGCCACCTATTAGGATCTTCCTGGACAGCCAGCAAGGCTGTGTCCTCACCCTTTCAGGTGACTTCTTTTGCTCTTTCTTCCCCATACGGCTGAGCACAGCATTTTCAGACCCCTACCTCGCATTTCAGGAAGTCATTTTCCAACTCCCACTGGGCCTGTCTGTAGGAACCCAAACATACAGCCATGCAAAAAAAATCCATTCTACAAAGGATGGGAGAAAATATTGTTTGGATATTCTTAGGCATGTAACTTTATTCATATACTAGGTTCTGGCTACATGCAGTGAGAAAAAATGAACCCAGTCACTCCAAAGATACCAGCTAGAAAGCATCTCTCCATGGTGACCACAACACTGGTCAGGACTACTAGAGAGAGGAGGTTCAGGTAATTATATGCCTGATGACATTCAGTGATATAGGACTGTGTCATTGTGTACTGGGCTCAAGCATGACATTTGTGGCCCCATGTCCTAACACCTCAATACTGTTTTTTCAGGCTATTTTCATGTTGGGCTCTAGATCTACTAGAAACTTCTGGATTTAACTCAAACGCTTTCCCCAGAACACCCTATTCCAAGTCCATGCTGGAACAGACACTGCAGAGGTACAAGGCAGTTCCCATTCAAAGACTTCTCCAAGCTTCTTCTCTGAAGCCATGGCTTGCCCATATGTGTTCCTATTTCAGCCCACGTGAGGTCCTGGCATGCACTACAACTTCCCTGCTAAAGCATCTTAGAGACATACACAGAGCCACTTGAATGTAGAGAATCTCTTCATACTAAGATGGATTTTTAACAATACTTAATACCTACACAGTACCCAGGGAGAGGTGGGTCCTCTCATTTGCTTTACCAGGGTTCCTTCAAAAACACTTTCCAGGGCTTCTATCAAGTTGTATTTGAAAGACATAGACCATACCCTCTGCCTGACAACCTCTTGTCCCGCAAGTCCACAAGACTTGTTTGTTATTCTCATTTGGTACCCTCCGCAGGACACCTGTTCTCCCCAAGCCCTTGTGTGTGTCATCATCAGATTTCATTGTAAGCGTGGCCATCATGGCCACTGAACAGGTTTCAAGTTCATGCAGCAGATGTGAGATTTCTGCAAGGTCCTTTCTGGCTTTGGTCAGTCCTCCACATGGCTTTAAAGCTCTTATGTTCTAACATCCTACAGAAGCCCCTCATCCCATCACACTGTGTTCTATCTGATTTCCATAATGCTGATTTAGTGTGAACACTACCATGTCATACATCCACATCCATTGGCCTGGGAAAAGCAAACAGCTATAACACGCTACAGAGACCACCTGTCAATTGAATGACAATGGTCACTGCTATGTGAACTCCACTATAACCAAGCTTCCTGCCATTATGGGCAGCCTTCCATGCCAGTGCTTCCCAGGAAACCTCAACATTCCTCAGCCTGAAGTTTACCTCTTTCTCTTTGAACATTATCAACCTTCATCTTCATTCTTCTTATGGCATTGTGGTGAGCACACCATGACAAAAACATGGAGAGATACTTGTGTGTCTTTCCATACTTTCCATATGTGACAACTTATATAGTAAGAATAGATCATGTAGGTTTTGAGGAATAGTTCCGGAGTCCTCAATATAGCGCCATTAACAAATACAGGTTCTTTCCTTCTGGTCTTGATTATATTGTCTCAAGTCACATATAGCACATCACACAAAAACTCTGTGTGTGTGACAGAGAGAGAGAGAGAGAGAGAGAGAGGATACAGCTGAAAGGGAGTTAAGGGGGCTGCAACAGGGTTTAAGGAGTCCAAAGGGATTACAGTAGAGAGCTGCAAGGGATAAGGAGCTAAATTGCAAGACTGACTACAGATCTCAGAGTTAACAGGAACTGTAACTGAGCTGAGCTACAAAAATGAGGTGTGGGATTATGGAGGCCATAGAAGCAGGTGTAGTACTATAGAACTCTAGAGGAAAGATACACAGTCAGTCCAGAAGGACAAATAGATGGATACGCTGTTGGCAATCTGAGTAGGTGGTGTCAACTGAAGGGACCAGAATGAGCTGAAGCCCAAGGGACAGTCAGGAGTCAACTGCCAGTTGGTTCCTTGATACACACCCTGAGTAGCAGTGACAGTTCTGTGGATGCCACCCCATCCCAGTTTTGTAACATCTACGTCCTCTTCTTCCTGAGGGCCCAGATGAGTTTGCACCCTTCCTTGGTCTGGTGTATTTAATAATTCTCAAGGCTTGTTTCTGATAGGGTTTAATATGTACCCATGGGCTCATGCCATGCCAGCTGACTCTGGTAAATTTATAAAGTGGTGGGTTTTATCTCTAGGAGTGGGTTAGTTACCAGTCAGTGCCTAGTGAGTGATGCTGGTCCAGCGGTGATGCCGAGATGCACAGCTAGGAGCAGAGTCATTCTGCTGGCTACATTTGTACTCAAAATGAAGCCAAACCCTGTAGGCAAAATCACTCAGGGCAACACACATCCTGAAAGGCACTGTTTCACACAATGGGGAACCACTTAGAGCAGGGAACAGCCTGCTCTGGACAGGCACTTCCCCTGTCTCCTCTCTTAGTACCTTTTGACTCTTAGAACACTCATTTTCAAATGCTGCTATGGGAGACCAGTGGGGGGTGCAGAAAAGACAGAAAATTGCAAGCTGCCGTTACTTTTTAAACCAAATATTTGGGGCTGACTCCACATTTATCTGAGAATAAAATCCTTGCTGGCATGATGGGTAAAAACGCCCAGGCAGGGAAGGTAGGTGTGTGAAATTCCTCTATGTTTCCATGAAGTCTGTGCTTGCTTTGAGTGTAGAAGTGAGCTGTTTGTGGAGAGAGTGCTGACTTCATTCTAGGCTTCCTCTGGTCCTGGCAAGTCAGTCACTGATCCATCAGCCTACAGGGAGTCTTCTTAAAAATTCCTTTTATCTTTTACAAACATGGAGAGAGAGAGAGAGAGAGAGAGAGAGAGAGAGAGAGAGAGGGATTGCTTTCCAATCATGTGTCCTTGGCACCAAAACTTCAAACGATCTAAATAAAATGGAAATCCTTCCTAAAAGATCTTCTTCCTGATCCTTTACAAGTATGTCATTAAAAAGCAAGCTGGTTTCAGCTTAAAAGGCTGATTTTATACCATGGATCTCCTGCTCATTCACCATAACGTGTCCTTATAATGACCCAGACACCTCCTGAAATGTGTAGCTTATTTTACCCATCTTATACACATTCACCATTCTTGATGCCTATATTATGTATGTGCTCATGTCTGTATTCATCCATTGATGCTCCTATTCACACATCAGTCCACGTACTCACCTACCCACCATCATATATTCACGTGTGTATCCATCCAGCCGCAGACCCACGTACTGTGTCTCTCCCCGTCTTCATCTGTCCATCCATCCATTACCACATCTATGCTTTCACTCCTCCAACTTTCCCCACGGCCATCAATCCATCCCTGTATCCACGCACTCATATACCCATCCACTCATCTATTCATAGACAGAACCCCCGACCTCGTCCACATTTCTCCCTCCTTGCTTTTATTCCCCGCATTTCCTATCATGTCGAATAATCAAATAGTTCCTCCATGCTCCCACAGATTCACCTCCTGGAAGTATGTGAGGAACCTAGCTGATGTGCACGATCACAGTCTTCCTGGCCTGTGAGGATTTGGTTTGAAATCACCATGCATGACTTACAGCCTCCATGTTCCCTGGGAAGAACAGCAAACTAGACTTCTGGCCTTCTGTCCATACTAGTCCTGCACTTTCTGGAGCTCAAGGACCCAGAAATATCCCATTCCCTGTGGTCTCACATCAGAGGGTGTGCTTCTCACAGCATTGGGAAAGGAGGGTATACTGCCCTTAACACTTCACCCCTAGCAACATCTTTGCAGCACAGAGATCATCACCTTTAAGGAGTAAAAGCCTAAGCTGCCGCTCTGCTCTTACCACAGGTGGGAGAGCCAAAGGAGAGACTCCCATCTGAGGAGAGGATGTTGCCAGGACCCAGGCAAAGGAAGCAACCGTTCTGGGCCAGTCTGTTGTTTGGAAGCTCACAGACCTGGAAGGAGCACTGGTGTCAATTTGCCATCACATCAGTCAATAAACACATTACCCCAGGGACAGAAGCAAACTCACTTTCCTACCTAAGGATGTTAGCAGGCCCAGGCTGAAGCAGAGCTGAGACACACCCTGGAGTGAGAGAGGAGAGCAGTACCAGTGTTTGCAGTGGGGAAGACAGAAGCTCATGGCCAGCCTTCAGGAACATGGTGATGAATGGTCCTCTCTGCATGCCCTCCAGGGCTTTGATTCGGTCTACATTGACATTGGCAGGCCACATGGGTACCACTCACTGCCTACACTCTTAGAAAGGTGCAGTGGCAGCGAAGCTCTTTCCCATCCATGGCGATGCTCAGCTGAAGCCCGAGGCAGCCTGAGGTGGAGGCTTGGGGCACGGGTAAGGGTTTGCTCTAAACATCAAGAAGTGCTGCTCTAGGGCTCTCAAGACGCAGAAAATTAATTGAATGTTGTGCAAAAATGCAGCTCCATTAGTTCTTACAACCAGCCAAGCAAGTCCTTGACACTACTTGTAACACTAAGAAAAGCTAAGGTGTCTTGTTTTCTTTCTTCTTAGGATCGGCACGTTTATTTTGTACAAATCTCCCAAAGCACTCTAATTCACAGGTTGTCTTTAAACCAATAAATGGATTCCACATTCCAGAACATTCCTGCAGTTGTTTTGTCTTAACGCATCAAATATCAGTGTCTTAATGCCAATGAGAAAATCGAGTTTAAATCAGGCAAAAAGAGGTAGTACAGTGCCTATAATCACCAGACTCAAGAGGCGCTCAAAACAGGAGGATTGCCAGTTCAAAGTCAGTCTGGGCTACATAGTGAAAACTTGTCTTTTTTGGGGGGTGGGAGGAGGTAGGCTTTGGTTTTTCCAGACAAGGTTTCTCTATCTAACAGTCCTGACTGTCCTGGAACTTTCTTCGTAGACCAAGCTAGCCTCGGACTTGAAAGCTTCTCTTTTAAAGCTGGGTTGAGTTTATCAGAAAAGCTAGCTAATCAGATGAGTCCAGGCCATCTTAGATTCATTGACATGTCAATACTCCCCACTGCCCTTGCAGCAACCTCAGTTCACTAAAGTAAGAACAATGATGTAGTTTTCTCTGTCTCTTAGGTCAAGGATACGATGATCATGTTTGGACTCGTCTTCAGGGTTACCCTGTAAGCAAATATGTGTGAAGAGTCCGACTACAGGTCATTTATCCTGCGGCTGCTGGCCTGACAACACTCTGGACTCATCTGTGGGAGCATGATATGCTGTGACATGTGATTTAGAACTACTTGAAAATTCCTGAGAGAAACAAAGGACCCTTCAACATCCCCACTCCACACACACGGTCCTTGAGCGTCTGACGTCAAACCAGCTCAGTCAGGTAAGGACTGTGATTAGCTTCACCTCTCCAGAACCAGCAATTTACTGCTTGTCTTTAATTGAGCAGTCAGTGCCAACTGGCTCTCTGTGTTTCAGCTACCGGGGAGGAGGAAGGGAATGTCTCCAAACTGATTCCGAAAGAGCGGTGCACAGTCCCTGGCAAGGGATTATCTAGTTTCCTGCTTTAGCAGTTGGTGTGCACAGCTAGAGGTGGAAACACCCTAGGGATTTCATACAGAAGCTAACACCCACACTAGAGTGTAGCGATGTCACATGTTCCTAGAAACTGGGACAGGGAAGTTCTGTGCCTCTCCCTCTGCTCCCTCTGCTCTCAGCAGTACCAGTTAAGGAACACCGGAACCAAGCCCTTCTCAAGCCTGGTGCTCAGGGAAAGTCCCTGCTGTCCATGTGACCAGAGCTTCTTGTGGGCATGGTGGGTCCAAAGCAGAATGTGGCCTTAACAATACAAGGAATCATATTTCCAATCGTATTCATTCACTCTCTATTAGTGGGAGAGAACAGAGAAAATGAGAACCTACAAAATGAACTCTGCAGTTACACGTGAATCTGATTAATGTCCTCTTTCGTCTACTTTGTCTCTGTGAGGACTTTATAACCTCTAGGGCAGTCTTTCTCAACCTGAGGGTCATGGCCCCTTTGGGGGTTAAAAGATTCTTTCACAGGAGTCACCTAAGACCATCAGACAACACAAATATTTTTACAGTATGACTCATCAGAGTTGCAAAATTATAATTAGGAAGTAGCAATGATTTTATGGCTGGGGTCACAACAACATGAGGAACTGTATTAAAGGGTCACAGCATTAGGAAGGTGGAGAACCACTGCGTTAGAGCAATATAGCTACAATGTCTAAACATCAGGGGAACCCAACGCCAGGCTGAGGAGATGACGTTGGGTGGGTATAGAATACACCTGGTATGAAATATCCTGAATCCCTAGATGAGACCCACTGTACAGATTTAGCTCTCAGAAAGGTACTTGTCTATAGGATACACCTTTAGACACTGGAAAGGATGTGCAGCCATATCACAGACACTGCGAAAACAGGCATGTAGATGGTCACGGGCCTGGCACAGCATCAAAATACGGTTAGGTCTCTTTCATCAAAGTGATCAGATGGTAATTATTGGGCACATGAGCAAAAAGTAAAATCCATAAACAGGGGCTCTACCCTGAACAAAACGACATGATGCTCACAGTCTGAGATAAAAAAGACAACACAGACTCGAGCTCCCTCAGACAGAGGCTCCCACTTCATGCCTGGACTACAGAAACTCTAATCACTAGATGCTGAGGTTTTAGAGGGTGCGGGAGAGCCACTGTCTATTTATTTAACTTCTGTCAACTAATGTCTTTTCTGTACGTACGTCTTTGGCTGATTCTGACTTATATAAATTAACAAATTGCCTACGGACCTAAGTTTAAGTTTGATCAAAGCCAAATAATTCTTTGAATTCCACCAGGTAAGTGAATTGATTTCTAAATGCAACATATTACTCAATTTTTAAGGCTAGGAAAGTTTAATATGATTCTTAACTGAGCTGTAAGACCACAGTTGCCTTCAGCACCTCCCACAGAAGGAACACGATATGTAGCTATAGTACAATCTTTAACCCAGAATAAAATGCTGAGATAACTCGGTAAGCCCTACTTTGTTCTGGTTCCCCTAAGTTCTCCAGTCTGTGTCTGTTTTCTATCCCAGGTTGCAATGCAGGTACTAGGTTGCAGTGTTGGTGTCACAAATCCATAGCGCATGTGCACACACACACACACACACACACACACACACACACTACTACACTACAAGGCCCAGACATGGAAAGTCAAATACTTCACCATCTTTCTCATATGTAGAACCTAAGCATGTCAAGCTCACGGAAGTGAGAAATAGAAGCTGGTGGCAGGGCAGGATTATGACCTAAGGAGGCTATGGTCTAAGAATTCACGTTTAAGACAAGTGAGTTCTTCAGACCTAGAGCACAGCATGGTATCCATGATGCATTGCGTACTTTCCTAGAAGTTGGTTAAAGGAGGTAGTCAGAAAACTCGTCCCAAAACCCTAGCATCTGAACTGAGTTTATGAGACTAGAATATGAGGAGAAATGTATCCCAGAGAGTTGTCAACTTGACACAAGCTAAAGTCATCTGAGAGGAGCGGACCCCAACTAAGAAAATGCTTCCATAAAATCTGGTTTGTAGGCAAGCCTGCATCAGCACCCCTCCAGACCTCTGCATTAGCTCCTGCCTCTAGGTTCCAGCCCCACTTGAGTTCCAGTCCTGGCTTCCTTCAGTGATAAATTACGATGTCCAAGAGTAAGCCAAATATACCCTTTCCTCCCCAAGTTGCTTTTGGTCATGGGGTTTCAATCACAGTGGTGTCAGCCTTAACTAGAACAGAAGTTGGTGTCAGGATAGTGGAGGATCACTATTACAGACCTGGCTATGTTTGGAGCCAAGGTTGCAGAAGGATTTGGAACTTTGGGCCAGAAGAGCCATTGAGTGCTGAGGACTCAGTAAACTGTTTCATTGGAACTTTGAAGATAAGAATGTTGAGAGCAGAGAAGATGGTGGAGACCTGGCTTGTGAAGTTTCAGAGGGAAGCCAAGACTCTACTGAGCCATTTATGCGAAGAAGCTGTGGTTTCTGGTCAGCTGGGGCTGAAGAATCAACTGTGATTAACAAGCGACCAGAACCGCTAAAGTAAAACCTTTATCATACTGGGTCAGTTAACGCTGGTCAGTTAGAGCTTAGAAATTAGCACTGATTAAGAAGTGACCATCATAATGGAGCCAAAATCTTCTGGAAAGTATTTCCTGAAAGCACAGAGAAATTATGTTCCAGAGGCAGCAAAGATTGTACGTGGAGTTGGCAGCTGAACTTAGTAATGTGTAAGAGTCACCCAGGTGGTACTGGTTTTGAAGGCATGAAGGGGTCATGGAGAGCAGCTGAGGCTTGGCACTAAGAGAAGCCCGGAGAAGCCATTGGTGAAGGTACAGACTCGGGGGCAGTTGAGGCCCAGGACTGAAGGGGTCATGCGAGTAAGTTGAGGCTTGGCATCATGAAGAGCCTAGGAGAGGTTACTGGTGAAAGCGCAGCCCAATTGCAGCCAAAGATCCCAGCATTTTGAAGAGGCCAGCACCATGGGGTAACCACCAAAGATAGCAGCAACAACAGAGTGGAGCCATCCTGAACTTAGAAGACAAGCTGTGTGTGCTGCAGAGTGCAGAGCTGGAGAAGCGTCCCAAGTGCTATGGAGGAGCCAGGAAAATTGTGAGTCAATCCCAAATATTGGATATTTTGTTATTCACACTGTCGGAGTTTGATTTTTCTTTGATCTGATTGTGACCATGCCTTGGTTTTTCCCTCTTGAAGTTAGAAAGTATTTAACTTAATTTTGATTTTTATAGGAACCGACAGTTGAGAGATTTTGAACTTTTAAAAGAGATTTTGGATTCTTAATGAGACTGGATATTTTAAAGGGACTGAATTTTTTCATTTTTTTAAAAAAGAAAACAAGCTATCTTTTTTCATTTTACATTTTACATACCAATCCCAGTTCCCACTCTCTCCCCTCCTCCCATTTCCTTCACCTTCACCCCATCCACTCCTCAGAGAGGGTAAGGCACATTGCCCTGAGGAAGAAACACGGCCCTCCCTACTAGATATGTAGGCTGAGGAAAGTATCCATCCAAAGAGAATGTGGTCCAAAAAGCCAGTACAAGTAGTTGGGATGAATCCTGGTGCCACTGCCAGTGGCCCTGCAGTCTGCCTCAGCCATACAGCTGTC
>LOJH01030154.1:5009-17202 GCA_001685095.1 Ellobius talpinus
GTTTTCCTTAGTTATGGTAAAAGATAAATTAGATATGAAACTTTAGACTCACAAGGAAATATTGTAACTAATTCTTGCTTGATACCAACTTCGTTGTATGTAATTTTACTGTTAAAAAGTTAAAACCTTCCTTTTTATTCAGACAGAAAAGGGGAAATGATGAGGGATTCCCCTCTGTATGCTATGAATGTTTTATTACCAGTGGTCTTATAAAGAAGCTGTTTTGGCCTCTGGCAGGGCAGAATATAGGTAGGGGGAAAACTAAACTGAATACAGAGAGAAAGAAGGTGTAGTCAGGCTGATGCCATGTAGCTGCTGAAGGAGAAAGATGCCAGAACCTTACCAGTAAGCCACAACCTCGTGGTGATACACAGATTAATAGAAATGGGTTAATTAAAGATGTAAGAGCTATCTAGAAATATTCCTGAGCCATCGGCCAAACCGTGTTGTATTTAATATAGTTTGTGTGATTATTCAGGTCTGGGTGGTTGGGGAACAAAGCGCAGTCTTCGTTTACAGATACGCATGCACAGGAACAACATGCATTTGATTCAGTACTATCCAGGTCCAGGCATCTACTGCGGGGCTGAGAATGCAGTCTCCTCAAATAAGGGACTGTTTGTAACTGTCACATTTCAAAGGGTACCTAAAGAAGAAAGACATTTAAAATGACGGGTATGTGAGTGGTGGTACATGCATGTAATCTCAGCACTCAGGAGGTAAAGGCAGGAGGATCAACAGTTGATAGTCATCTTAGGCTACACAACAAGTTCAAGGCAGGCCTAGGACACGTGGTACCATCATGAAAACCTCAGATTTACCTGATACTTGTGCATTTTCTGAAGATTCAGCTGTTGATTTCTGATAACCTCAAATTTACCTGATACTTGTGCATTTTTCTGAAGATTCAGCTGTTGATTTCTGATGGTTTCCTTGCTCCTATCAGGCTCTATTACTAATCTTGCCACAAAATCTCAACAGACAATGAATAATGTAGATGTGGGTATGGCCTAACACTATCATACATAACACACAAATATACAGACACAGATTAGAGCTACAAAAACCCTAGGGCTCATAAATATCCAAGTAACTGTCATTTACAGTGGAACAGGTAACACAAAACCATAAGGGGGCAGAAAACGAATGGGACTGAAGAAACGTTAATGCAAACGCAGATTGATTTTCCCAGGATGTCAGCCTAAGTATTATGGGTTGAAATGTAAAGATGGACAAATGGCTCACCTTTTCTCTGTTGTTTCACACTTCCAGAAGGGGATCTGTGCTTTTCTTAAAACAGTACATCCAGATAACCGTTTGTATAATATAAAACTAAATCACCATCCAGAAAGAAAAGTCAACTTTTTTAATTGCAAAAATCCACAGTTTTGTTCACAGCATCTTTTCAGTGCATGATAACATCTGAGCAAGCATCAGACTCTTCACAGATGCTGGTGCAGCAACATTACAGGTGATAATTGTCTTCTTTTTTTGTCTTCTGCAGAGCTGAGAGTTGAACCCTTGATCTTGTACATGCTAGGCAAGCACCTACCACTGAGCTACATCTTCAGCCCCAAAAGTTCTCTTTTTAAATTAAAAATATAAATAAAATCTTTTAGTACTACCTTAATGACAATGAAAAAAGTTAAACAAGGTTAAAAACTATTGCTTTTTATTAAAGAAAGTATAAAACATTGAATTCTACATTTATAAACACTATTATTTTAAGAATCAGCCAAGTCTCTTCACATTGATGTATGTTTGAACAATTCCACTTTGAATAAAATCTTGAATCCTGAAAAACAAGCGGGGGGGAAGTTACTATTTATAAATTTCCCTTTTTTTTTGCTTTTTTGAGACAGGGTTTCTCTGTATAGCCCTGGCTGTTCTGGAGCTTGCTCTGTAGACCAGACTGGCCTCGGAGGTCTGCCTGCCTCTATGTCCCAAATGCTTATAAAGGCATGTACCACCACCACTGCCCAGCTCAAAATTCTTTCCAGTTTTCAAAAGGGCAGTGTGATTACATCATATAAAATATACACCCAACTATTTTCAAGTGCGTAGTTCAGTGCTGATAACTATATTTACTGTTGTGCAATTTCTATAGTCTTCAACTTACAAAATTCAAACCCTGTATCCATTAAACAGTATCGTCCACTTTGCTTACCTTATTCCCATTCATCCTTGAAAGCATTATTTTGTTCCTGTGATTTTTCTTCTTTGAGACAGGGTTTCAATAAGCCCAGGCTACCCTAGAACTGCTGATCCTGCTGTCTTCACTGGAATTTAATTATTTTACATGCCTCATACTAGATTCATATATAGTATTTGGTTTTTTTTTGCAACTTTTTCATGTGAAACATAATATCCTCAAGATTCACTCTGATTGCAACAGGCCACATACCCTTTAATGTTGCCTGTCCCACTGTCATGGATGTGATGCACTGTATTAACTTATTCTTGGACCTTTGGGTTATGTGGTTGGAAATTTATTTGGGCTGCCAACCAGCTCCTAAATAAAGACACAGATTTATTATTAATTATGAATGCTCGGCCTTAGTTTAGGCTTATCCCACTAGCTCTTTTAACTTAATTTAACCTGTTTCTATTCATCCATGTTTGCCTCAGGGATTTTTACCTTTCTTCATTCTGTATGTTATACTTTCCTGCTTCTTCCATGTCTTTCTGTCTGGCCTTTGACATCTTTCTGGTTTGGCCTTTGACATCTTTCTGGTTTCTCCTTTTCATTCTTCGAGCCTAAATTCTTCCTCCTATTTACCCTCCCTGCTCAGAAGTACCGCCTATACCTCCTCCCTCACTATTGTTCAGCTTTTTATTAGACCAATCAGGTGCCTTAGGCAGGCAAAAGAGCAATACTAACTTTACATAATTAAACAAATGCAACACATCTTTACATAGTGAAGCAAATATTCTGCAACATAAACAAAAGCGACACTAGTTTACATAGTTAAACAAATTCAACACATCTTTGAATACTTAAAAAATATTCCACAACAGGGTTCCTTCTAAGAGAGTAGTGCTGTTTTTCTAAGTATATGCTCTGAAATAAGGGCATACATTTTTGAGGTCCTGCTTCCTACTCATTTTGAATATATAACCAGAAGCAGACTGGTGACATCAGATGACTGCTAAGGAACACTACGGTGTTTTCCACAGGAGACAAATCAACTTATAACCTCACCTACAGTGAATAAGGCGTCCAAATTTTTCACGTGCTTGTCAAAACCTGATACTTTTTGATAGTTATTTGATAAATATATAAATTACTTCTGGGCTGCATATTCTGCTATGTACCTGTAACCCCCTAGCACTCAGAAAGCTAAGGTAGAAATACAGAAAGGTTGCAGGTGTGAGGCCAGCCTGGGTGGCATATGTCTAAACAAAGGTTTATTAACTAGACTTTGGTAATAGGTGAAAAAGTAAGAATTCATCATTTATTATGTTAGCAGTTCTTAGAGATTATGCTGACTGTAATACATACACCATTTGAACCTAGTTTTGAAGGACAGAGGTTTGCTGGTTGTGGTAGTACACACCTTTAATCCCAGAATTTGGGAAGCAGAAGCAGGCAGATCTTTTAGTTCAGAACCAACCTGGTCTACATAGTGAGTTCCAAGACACCCAGTGATATATAAAGAGACCCTGTCTCAAAAAAACAAACAAACAAAACAAAAAGAAAGACAAAGATCTGAATGTCTACACCATAAAAACTTACCTGTAGCACACGAGTAAATTAGTGAAACTTCTGTGGCTTCCCTTGAGGTTTCCCCATTTTTTTTTCCATCTCTCTTTTTAGTTTATTTGCTTTGTATCTCTCGGCCATTAAGACAAGTTCCTCTGGGATACTCTGAAATTATTAAATGTGTTATTAGGATTCTGAGTTCCTTCCTTCCTACGATATGCTGAATAACCTTTAAATTGTTTCAGAGAAGCCCACAATCACAAGACATCTTTCAAAAAAAAAGAAAAAAAAGGAAGAAAAGAAAGGTCTTTCTTTGCCAGTTAAGTCCTAAATATATCTAAACTACAGAATCATGTGCCCATCCTTCTTCTACTCCATTTCTATTGTTTCCTAGCTGCCTAACAGTTCTTTTAACACATTTTTATTTTTATTTTGTTTTATTTTATGTGTATGACTGTTTTGCCTACATGTATATCTATATACCACTTGCGAGGTTGATGTCTACAGAGGCCAGAACAGGGATTCCTTGGAACTAGAATTACAAGGATCATGAGCATCATGTGGGTGCTGGGAATTGATCCGGGTCCTCTGAAAGTGTGCTTTTAATTGCTGTGCCATCTCTGCAGCTCCATCATGTTTATATATATATATATATATTTGATTTTGTGTATGTTCAGGCTCAGGCCCATGGACAACTCTTGGGAGTCAGTTTTCTCCTGCCACATTGAGGGATCCAGGGATCAAATTCAGGTTGTCAGCCCTACATGTACATGCCTCTACCTGTTGAGCCATCTAAATGACCCTTATATACATATATTTTTAATGACCCTTATATACATATATTTTTAATTGAATCATAAAATAGTAGGCTTCTACTATATAGCTTTTTTTTTACATCTTTCATTTTGGTCAACTCCTCTCTCTCAGTCTGCCTCAGTCTGTGTTTTTGAGACAGGGTTTTTCTCTGTGTAGCTTTGGTTGTCCTGGAACTCACTCAGTAGACCAGGATGGCCTTGAACTCATAGAGATCCGCTTGCCTCTGCCTCTCAAATGCTGGGATTAAAGGTGTGTGCCACCACCACCTGGCTCCAACACCCCCTTTTAATGGTATCATTTCTCATGTATTCTGTCCCACCACTGAACCTAGAGTGTTCCCATGGCTATCTATTGCTCACTCATATCACATTAGGTTTCTCAGTCATATACTCCCATAGCTCACAATCATTGCCATGTCATAACCCTCATATAGTGTTTTGTTATATATCTTACTTGCCAAGCAGGGTCTTCAGTACCTGGCATAACATACAACTAAAACATTAATATAAAAATTTCTATAAGTTGCAAATTCTTACCTGATTTGCTCTTTCCAGAATATTAATCAATTCAGTGGCAACCCTCCAATCATTTCTTGTGATAAGGGTAATTGACATACCAGTTTGCCTTTAAGAGGAAAAAAGTTCATGTAATTTATTTTATACCATGCACTCCTAATTTGGTTAATACAGAAAACAGGAGAAAAACAAGAAACTTCAACCTTTATACATATGTGTTATAGAGTAAATATCACATAAACTGCAATTTAGAATCTAGATAAAGTCATTTCTTTGCATTCAGTAGAGTTGGCTCCAGGACTCCATGAGGACATCAAATCAGAGGATACTTAAGACTCTTCCATAAAATGGTATCACATCTATGCACTGTCCTGTATAATGTAAATCATACCTAGATTACTTACTATATGCGTACATACACACTCTACAAAAACAGATGTCATAATTTTTTTATCTTGGGAACAAAGACAAGAAAAAAAATCTGTGTTCACCACAAGTAGTTTTTTTTAAAATTTATTTACTTTTTTATTTTATATACACTGGTGTTTTGCCCACATGTGTGTTTGTATGAAGTGACAGATGCTCGAATAGGAGTTACAGACAGTTGTGTGCTACCATATGGATGCTGGGAATTGAACTCAGAACCTCTAGAAGAGCAGCCACGGATCTACACAGGTACTTTTTAAAAAAATATTTTTGATTTATGGTTCATCAGGTCTGAAACACAGAAATTCTGGGTTCAGGAGGCTGGTGGAATTTTCAGTTACTTTAAAAACAGCCCAATGATTCAACAGGAATGAAAAGGTACTCTTCTCATGTTAATGCAAATCTGAATACTTTGTCAATAACAATAAAAGTAATAGCTGAACACATTCACTGCTGGAATACTGCAGGCTTAAAACATTAGCACAAACAAGTACATACTTGGGAAGCTAAGGCAAGAAGATCACAAAGTTCAAAGCTTGCCTGGGCAACTTAGTAAGACTGTGGGGTAGGGGTGTGGTGGGGGAGCACAAAGAGGCCCAGGGATATGGCTTAGTGATAGAGCACTTCCTAGTATGTGAGGCCTTAAATTCCAGCCCTAGTACTGAAAACAACAACAGACCTCCCAAACACACAGGGGTTAGAGAGATGGCTCAGCAGTTAAGAGCACTGGCCACTCTTCCAGAGTCCTGAGTCCCCAGCAACCACATAACGGTTTACAACCATCTATAATGGGATCCTACACTCTCTTCTCATGTGCAGATGAACATTCAAATAAAGTGCTCATCTATGTAAACAAGTCTTTTAAAAGAAGACCAAAATGCTAAGTAACAACAACAAAAAAAAAATCCACACAAAACTTACGGACAACAATTGAAAAAAACTCATACGAAAAGCCAATCATGATGGGATCTAGTTCATCCAGATAAAAAGGGATAAAAGAGTCAATAAGGGTCTAGAGAAGAACAGAACATTTAAAGAGAATAAAATGGGTTTTTGCGGGGAGTGAAGGGAATCCAGAACCAGAACTGGCTTCTCTCCTGGGCTGACCCAGCTGGCTTACCCCGCTCTCCCAGTACGTCCTACTCTGTGTACATATTCTTCAATGTTCCGTGGAAAATCGTAATTGTAGACATGAGTGATATCATGGACATCAAGACCTCGAGATGCTAAGTCAGTAGCGATAAGTATTCTCACTTTACCTAAAGAATAAAGGCAAATAAACACTAAACTTGTCTGGTAACAGCCAGTCCAAGACATGTGAAATTTAATTATTTTTAGTATTTAATTAGATGATTATTGCTTATAGTGAAAGCAGAAAAGAAAGACTTTTCTTCTTTTAGTGGTGAGGGAGGAAGGGGACACCTGCCTAGCCAGCCAGATCAGCTGAATCAACCCTGGCGATTAGTGGGGTGACAGATGTCGCAGCCAGATCACCCACATATCCAAGAAAGACTTTTAAACTACGGGCGAGTCACAACACCACATACCATAGTTCAGCAAATGGTCCTCTCCTGAACTGTCTGAACAATGTGGGAAAGAGAAATGTTTCAGTGGCCTGAATGAAAATGGCCCCATAGATTCCTATGTTTACATGCTTGGTCCCTGTAGGTATAATTTTAGGGAAGGATTAAGAGGTGTGTCCTTGTTGGAAAATGATTATCTCTGGGATAGGGTCTGAAGTTTCAGGAGCCTCCCACCATCCCCAGGGCAGCTCTCTGCTTTATGAGCTCTCAGCTGCTGCTCCAATACCTTCCCTGCCTGCTGTCAAGCTCATGATGATGGTGATGGGCTCCAAATAAAGCTTTTCTTTTATAAGTTGCCTTGGTCATGGTGTTTTAACACAGCAATAGCAAAGTAACTAAGACATACATCTTTCAGGGAAACTAATACAGTCTCAAATACAAGTTAGTATTCTGATGTGACTCATTCATGAATTGGTCTTTGTAGAGTTAGCTAGTTATTTCTCAGAAGCAGATTAATATTCAGAGCTCTAACAAGTCTATTTTGGGTTTACAAGGTGAGGACAGACTGAGAAATAGGAAATATGAAAAGATACCATCACTCAGTCAAGCCCAGGTACTGGAATCCCCGAAACTGCGACAGCAATTATAACTCACCTGTCTTAAAGTTCTCTAATGCTTTCTCTCGGTCACTCTGTTCTCTGTTGCCATGCAGTGACTCCACTGATATGTGTTGGAGAACCAGGTCACTTGATAAGTGATCAGCACTGAACCAAAGAATAAAGTTAATGAACTTAAGTGCTTATTCTAATACCTTCATCAACTAGCAAACAGTCTGTCAACTTCCCCATTTGAAATTTTATATACAGAAACATTCATGAGTAAATCAGCTGGATTGCTGATGAAAAAGAAAGCACAAAGAAATACCTACATGGCTTTTCTGCTGACAAACACAATGACTTTATCTTTAGGTGACATATTCTCTAGGAAGGTTTGGATATGAGTTCGTTTCTCTTCTTCTGTGGTGATGATTATATTTTGCTTCACTGTACTTACAGCCTAAATAATTCAGAGATCATAGTACATTAACACCACCCACAAATGGCTCAAAAATGCATTTATAATCAGCTAAGACTTTGAAAATAGAAAGGTAGTGAGCATAGCAAAATTACTACTTCTACTCAACACTTACAGCTCAGTCTTTGTTTTTTTTTTATCACTTATTTACCCCCATGTGTCTAGGAACACAGGAATGATTGGCAGGCATGCTAAAAGCTATTGACTACTGTTGTAAGGACAGCCATCAAGTAATATCATCTTTGTAAGCATTATATTCCTGAACTTTGAATATCAGACTTTCAGTGATGAGGTGATACAACATGAATCTCAACTCAGGAAGTACTTTGTCAATTTAATACAAAATTGAGTAGTGTTTTTAACCATAATGAAAAAAAATTCTTTAAAGAGATTGTAGTAGCACTTAGTCCAAGAATGAAGTACTCACATAGTTTTTTCCTGAATGATTATCACTTTTAAAAGAATTAGTCTATATTTACTATTATTTTTTATGTGTATGTGTGCAGAAACACTGTGTGGAGGCTCAAAGTCGACAAGATCTCCCTCAGTTGCTCCCCACTTTAATAAATAAGACAGGGTCTCTCACAGAACTTGGAGCTCTGACTTTGGCTAGTCTCACTAGTCAGCTTGTCCTAGGGAATCTGTCTTTGTGACTGTCACATCTGCCTAATTTTTCACTTTGGTTCTGAGGATCTGAATTCCACGCTTGAGTAGCAAGCACTTTATCCACTGAGCCCTCTTCCTAACCCCTCTATTTTCTAATACATATATTTCTAATATATATATATATAATTTAGTATATATGCATATTAGAAATATGCATAATATCTTAGAAAAAATATTTACACATACACACATACTCTGTAAACTAATTGAGATGACAAAACAGACATATCAAAATCAACCTTTTTTCCCCTTGTGTTGGACTGAACCCAGAGCCTCATGGATGCTAAGTATCTACTCCATCACTGAAGTACATCCCACTGCCTTTACCTATGTTCTTTTTTTTAAATATAGATTTATTTATTCATTTATTGTGTATACAGTATTCTGCCTGCACGTACATCTGCAGGCCAGAAGAGGGCACCAGGTCTCATTACAGATGGTTGTGAGCCATCATGTGGTGGCTGGGAATTTAACTCAGACCTCTGGAAGAACAGCCAGTGCTCTTAACCACTGAGCCATCTCTCCAACCCCTCCTATGTTCTTTAAGTGTAATTATAAAAAGTTTTAATAAAAATAAAAACAAACTTACAACTAGATCCAAAGTGCCAACATAGACAATCATTGGCTCTTTCAAATAAGATTGTGCAAGACGGCGGACAGCAGATGGCCAAGTAGCACTGGAAACAAAACAAGATACATAAACATCAAAACTTTATTATAACATGTTACCAAATTTCTTTAAGCATGCTGTGTACCAAGCTACTCATGAAAGACATCTTTATGTTTCTAATCTCTGAAATAAGTCAAACAAATTTACAGTTAAATTCTATTGAGCTGTCAATAGAAGTCAAGCCACTGGACATAACTTTTAAGTTTTTTTTCATTTACTTATTCTTTGTTTATATTATCCTAAAGGTTAAGAATGCCTCTATAACATCAAATAAATTTTTATCTATAAAAGGGTAATAAAAGTTTAGTTGTGTCTCATTCTTTATAAAAGTCAAAACAAACAAACCACCAAAATTAAACAATCTATATTTATCACACAGTGTCAGCAAGGAAAATCAAGTGCCTAGACCCATACAAATCATTTTAAGTATATTGGTCAGAGGCTATATAAGGTTACTTTTCATCAACATATATAAAATAATGAAATTGGTCCCCTTTTGTACCTTCATATATAATGAAATATAACTCCATTTTCTTGAAATGGTAGATAACAGAAAATGAAGTGATTTAGTATTTTTTCCACAGCCATTCAACTATCCTTTCTGTAAACTAAAAATTTTCCATTAATACACAAATGCATTTTATTTGATCAAATCTACCCTTTATTACCCTACCCCCAACTCCTACTAAGTTCCCCTCTCCCACCTCCCAACTTCATGCCTACACCCTTTTTCTCTGTCTTCTTTACACACACACACACACACACACACAAACCTACTGAGTTCAAATGTGTTGCCACATGCATGTGGGTATAGGGCTACCCACCTTAGCATAAGAGCCTAACAGAGCCCCACCCCTGAAGAAAATTGGCTTTCTACTGGCAAGTGGCAACTGCCTTGAGTATCCCACTCCATGTTGTTTAATCCCTGCTAGGATATTGACTAGTTCGATTGTATGCAGGTCTTGTCTAGCAACTGCTCACCATGTCTAGAAGACACTGTTTTAAAGTCCTCCCTGATCTCTGGTTTCTATATTCTTTATGCTCAATTTTCTGTATATTTCATGAGCCTTGTGGGAAGGGGAGTCATACACTACTCTTAAAAAATTTAGTTTTATTATTTTAATTACATGCATATATGTGCATGGGTATATGCTTATGATTGCAGGTGCCCCTCCCTACAGGCCAGAGACATCAGACTTCCTGGAAATGGAGTTACAGGTGGTAGTGGATGCTCATATGTACCTGATGTGGATGCTGGGAACTGAATCTGGGTCCTCTGCATGAGCAACAAGCATTCTTAATCACTGAACCATCTTTCAAACAAAGAATATGGGCCTAGGAAGAATTATTCTTTATAGATTACACAGACAGTCATTGCTTTCTCAGTTTTATATCAGGAAAAGTAATCAGAAATCAAATATTTTTCCCTAAAGATAAGTGATCATTTATTCAACATAAGGTCTTTCCAAGAAATACAACTTTCATGTAAAACCCTTCATGAGTGGCTCAAGCAGGCGAAAGCACTTGCTGCCAAGGCTGACAACCTGATTCCATTCCCAGAACCCACATGGCGGCTGGAACCTCCTCTTGCAAGTTGTCCTCTGACCTCTCCACATATGCCACAGTGCATACACACACAAAAAAAAATAAGTATAGTTGGGCATGATAGTATATGCCTTTAATTTCAACACTCGGGAGGCAGATCTCTGTGAGTTTGAGGCCAGCCTAGTCTACATGGAAAGTTCCAGGCTAGACAGAACTACATATTGTTTTTTTAAAAAAGTAACAAAAATAACAAACCCATTTATTATGTAGGAAAGGTATAATAGTCAAAGATAAAGTATTCATTGTTACATTCAAGAACCTAAGAGTACTTTCAAGTAATGTTCTGAAAGGTAGTTGAGAAAGTAACCTAATAGAATAAGTTTTTAATCTACTGATTTCTATTCTGAATACATACATAATTAGGTATACTTACCTTGTCATAATAGTCTGCCGGTCTGGGCGTACATCTAACAAAATCTTCATTATCTGGGGTTCAAATCCCATGTCCAGCATCTTGTCTGCTTCATCTAAAACCTGTATTCAAAATGAAGAATGTGGCCAATCTCTTTTCTAAACACTTACTTTCCCTATTATCTAAGACATTTCAACTTCTCAAGACCAGAATAAACTTTCTGTGGACAAAGAATGCAGACTGATTTGTTTCACTTGATTCCCAACAGTTTCTATGGCTACTGAATGAGAAAAACCGAATGTCTAAGTTTCCTACTATGCTCAACAGAATGGGAAATAGTTCCAGAATACAAAGCCCTATAAAATAGCCATCCCCTCCCCCATTTTTTACAAATTCAGTTCTTTTTCCTCCCAGTATTCCAAACCCTTACTCCATGATTACCAAATAGGTTACACTTTTCAGGTTGACAAAGTTATTCATTTGTAGGTCATTCAATCTTCCAGGAGTTGCAATAATGATGTCTACACCTTTGGAAACATCTTGTATCTGTCCATCTCTATCGCCACCACCATATACACAAACACTTTAAAAAAAATCCAGAAGTTCATGTTTAAGCAAAGAACATCCCATCATAACGCAAAATTGCAACTAACCTAAGCATTTTGGTTACAGATAGGATGAAATAAAAGAATATCTGATGTTTTTAGGAGTAGCCACTCCATTATGCAAACTATCCACACTGCCAGCCTATAGTGTCTCCTAAAGAACCATATTTCTTGGGAGCTCAGACCAGGGCTCCAATGTGGGTCTCTGTCTCTATCTCCATCCATCGCCAGATGAAGG
>LOJH01030155.1:5567-17202 GCA_001685095.1 Ellobius talpinus
TTTGGAAGAGCAGGCAGTGCTCTTAACTGCTGAGCCATCTCTCCAGCCCATGTGCTCTTGTTCCTCTTGGCTTCACGCCTGGACAGGGGACTGTGTCACAGGGCAAGCGTGTGTGACCCCACACTGGCTCCAGATTCAGGCATGCTCCTCCAGCTCTATGGTACTGGGATGGCAGGCAGAAGCACCAGCCCCGTGAGTGGGTCAGACACGGAACCATTGTCCAAAGCCACCGCACTCCCTCTCTCTCCCGTGCCTCAGCCTGGCTGGCCTCTCATCCTGTCCCCTTATCTCACTCTCAGTACAGAGGAACATTCTGGACTTCCCCCAGCACGTGTCCCCATCCAAGGACATCCGCACAGCCAGCACAGAGGCCGACAAGAGGCTCTCGGAGTTCGATGTGGAGATGAGCATGAGGCAGGACGTGTACCAGAGGGTTGTATGGCTACAGGTGTGTCGGGGGCAGCAGGCAACCACCCAGCCGTAAATATGATGCAGGGCCCGGTGTGTGTGACCCTGGGCTGTCACTGCAGCAATTAGCAAGCTGGGGCAGCACACGCTCCAGGCTAGCCATGGTCACGCTGTCATGGCACATGCTTCTCACCCCAGCACTCAGTGGGCAGAGACTGAGTTCAAAGTCAGCCTGGGCTTCCCGAGATACTGTCCACAGTGGGAAAACCCTGCCTAGAATCCCCAGTGAGGGGGCTGGGGGCGTGATCAGGGCAGAGCCCCGCCTAGAATCCCCAGTGAGTGACTGGGGGTGTGGTCAGTGTGGAGCCCCGCCTAGAATCCCCAATGAGGGGCTGAGGGCGTGGTCAGGGTGGAGCCCTGCCTAGAATCCCTAGTGAGGAGGCTGGGGGCGTGGTCAGGGTGGAGTCCCGCCTAGAGTCCTCCAGAAGGAGGCTGGGGCATGGTTGTGAGTAAAGTGCCTGTCCTCCAAGGTTACATCCCACCACCAAAAGAAAAAGGTGTTGGCTAGGGTTCCTGCCAGCCTCATTTAGTCTGTGTTTACTGCACAGATTGGTACCTTTGTACACCCAGGAGCACCATGGCCACACCTGAGGCAGCCTGCAGTTGAGATTGGGGTTCCGTTGTGTTGGTAGATGGGATGCTCTCTGTAGTCTGTGCTGACTGGGAACTAGGGTTCTCTGTCTCTGTCTCTGAGAGCCTGGCTCTTTCCTGGCGACAGGAAGCCTCTGGAAACACTCTTCTCTCCCACCGTCTGTGTCCCAGGGACTGAACTCAGGCTTGACCACGATCTCCTCCTTTGCCCTCAGAGCTGGCTGTCTTGTGATCAGATCGTGGGTTTTTTTATTCATTTTAAGATGTTTGGGTTTTTGATTGTATGTTTTCCTGTCTGTGTGGGTGTGCCCACTTGTGCTCTGCCTGTGGATGCTGGAAACAAGCGCTGTGTTTCCTGGGCTGTTGCCCAGGGTTTGATGTGAGCTTCTGATGGGCTCTTCCAGGAGAAAGTCTCCAAGGATTCCCTGCGGCCAGAGGCAGCTCGCTACCTGGAGCGACTGATCAAGCTGGGCCGGAGGAACGGGCTTCACCTACCTCAGGACACACAGGAGGTCGGTTGCTCTCCCGAATGTACTCAGTCAAGGCCCGCAGACATTGTCCCTGTCCTCTGGGGCCTGAGCCTAGGGAAGCATGTCTGTCTGTGCATGGCGCATGGCAGCTGCCTGCCCGTCTGCTCGGCTGGGCCTGGAGTGTCTCATGGCTTACATCCAGACCCCACGTAGGCCGCACGTGGTCCCTGACACCTGTCCCAGTACTCCCTGTTGAGTAGGCTGTGCTGGAGTTTCTGGAGCCCTGCTGCCCGTTTGCTGACAGCAGGGGACAGTCACAGCCTGCAGCCTTGATTGTTGTTCCTGTCCATTTGATAGCCCACCCCTGAGCTGGTTCCCATCCTAGACCTGGTTCTAGCAGACGTAGATATAGCCCCGTCTGCATCAGCATGGCCAGAGCTCAGGCTGCAGGCTGACGGCCCTTCCCCAGCCTGAGGCCTGGGGTGTGGCAGAGGCGTGGCAGCGCCTCCTGTCCTTGGCTTGGTGGTTGTAGGAGGGGTGGCCAGGAGGTCTGGCAAGGCTGACTCCCCCCACTGCTGTGTCGGGGCAGCATGGAGGGATAGTAGAGACCAATGCTCCCCCCCCACTGCCGTGTGGGGGTGGCCTGGAGGTTCGGTGGAGGCCAGTGTCCCCCTCACCGCTCTCTGCAGAAGATCAAGGGGATCAAGAAGAAGCTGAGCCTGCTGTGCATTGACTTCAACAAGAACCTGAACGAGGACACCACCTTCCTGCCCTTCACACGCGAGGAGCTGGGTGAGTGTGCTGTGGGAGAGGGTGTCCTCACAGCTGCCAAGGACACTGGTGACATCCTTGGGAGTTGAGAACTGGGTTCTGCTGGCCCAGATTCTCCACAGCAGGAGCCCTGAGCTGGGCAGCAGCTGGGGCCATCCTAGCTTGGCACTGTTAGTGGTTGTCCTGGATCCTACAGGTCCCTGCCACACAGCATGGGTTTAAGCTCAAATAAGGGATGGTGAATCTCTGCCCAGGCCTGAAACCTTGGTGGATTAGCACCTTCATGTGGTCTCTGGGCTTTCGCCCTGCAGCTGTGATGCCCTGCCTCTTCGGTGTCTGAGGTCCCCAGGCACCTCCCCGGCATCTCACATGCCTGAGATGGTGGCCCAGTGTTCCCCACCACTTTTCAGCTCTCGCCACACTCACTGGCCAACTGGGGACATCCTGCCAAGGTCCCCCATAAGTTCTGGGGTCAGGGTTGAGTAGCCTTGCTGCATCCACAGGCGGCCTTCCTGAGGACTTCTTGAACTCACTGGAGAAGACGGAGGATGGCAAGCTGAAGGTCACTCTCAAGTACCCGCATTACTTTCCGCTGCTGAAGAAATGCCATGTGCCTGAGACACGGCGCCTGGTGGAGGAGGCCTTCAACTGCCGCTGCAAGGAGGTGGGGCCGTAGCTACAGCTGCCCATGGGGCCCTGCGCTCGGGCGCTCACTGTCATGAGGACACCTGGTAGCCCTGGTATGGGTGTGGGCAGTCTGCACTTAGCTCTTGAACAGGTGAGGGGTTTGAGCTGCAGGTGGACAGAGCAGGGAATGGAGGTAACTTGTCACTTCCATGGGCTTTAAGGCGACTGCAGCCTGGGTGCCTCACCTCCCGTGGCTACATTTTGAGATGGGCACCTGACTTCTGTGGACGGCAGATGCACTGTCCGTGAACTGTGGCCCATGGACTGGGGAGGGACTTTTACCCTCGTCTTCGGGGCTCCTCACCCCTGAACTCCCGAGGGCTCTCGCATGTGGCTGGTGCTGCCTCCAGCAGGCCTGCTGTCCACCCTCCCAGGCAGTCCGTCCTCCCCAGGTACAACACCCACTGTCTGTTGTGCCATCTTGGTGGCAGGTCTGCTTTCTGTGCGATCAGGGTGGGGCAGAGGTGAATCCGCCTGCTATCTGTGTCCCTGCAGGAGAACTGCGCCATCCTGAAGGAGCTGGTGTCCTTGCGGGCACAGAAGTCCAGCCTCCTGGGGTTCCGTACACATGCTGACTACATCCTGGAGATGAATATGGCCAAGACCAGTCAAACAGTAGCCACCTTCCTAGGTAGTGCCCTTCCTCCCCTGGCCATGGACTCCCATCCTGTCCACATGCACTTGTACTCCCGTGGCTCCTGGGCTCTGGGTGACCGTGGTGCCTCTGCAGATGAGCTGGCACAGAAACTGAAGCCGCTGGGCGAGCAGGAGCGCGCGGTGGTCCTGGAGCTGAAGGAGGCGGAGTGCACCAAGCGGGGGCTGCCGTTCGACGGGCGCATCCACGCGTGGGACATGCGCTATTACATGAACCAGGTGGAGGAGACACGCTACTGTGTGGACCAGAACCTACTGAAGGAGTACTTCCCGATGCAAGTGGTCACGCGTGGGCTGCTGGCCATCTATCAGGAGCTGCTGGGACTGACCTTCACGCTGGAGGAGGGGGCTGCCGCCTGGCACGAAGACGTGCGGCTCTACTCAGTGCGCGACGCTGCCTCTAGAGAGGAGATTGGCAAGTTCTACCTCGACCTGTACCCCAGGTGCGCTCGGGTCCCGCAGGGCCCCCGGGTCACTGTTGCTCTACTGTCTGCAAGGGGGTATAGGAGGAGGAAGCCCGGGCAGTGTGGCGCGCTTGCTGTGGGAAGTGCCGCCCCATAGATCCAGGGGGGTAGAGGAGGATGAAGCCCGGGGCAGCGTGGAGCTCTCTGTGGGAAGTGCTGCCCCATAGATCCAGTAGCCACTGATGCTGATACCAGCTCTGGATGTCTGGGTGTCTCTTGTCTGTGTTCTGACCTCACCTTATCATCAGGGAAGGGAAGTACGGCCACGCTGCCTGCTTCGGCCTACAGCCCGGCTGCCTACGGCAGGATGGTAGCCGGCAGCTGGCCATCGCGGCCATGGTGGCCAACTTCACCAAGCCAACCCCTGACACGCCTTCCCTGCTGCAGCACGACGAAGTGGAGACTTACTTCCATGAGTTCGGCCATGTCATGCACCAGCTCTGCTCCCAAGTGAGTGATGTGGAGCGCCCGGGGCTCAGTGCGTGTCTGGGCCAGTGCCATGGACAGGTGCATTCACCCCTCCTGGCATGGGCTGGCCTTTGGCCTTCCGCTCTGCATAAGTTGATTTTACATTTGCTGCTTTTGTGACAGGGGGGGGGGCTGTGTGCCTGCATGGGCCATGCCTTGCGAATGCAGACCAGAGGACAGTTGCTCCCTTACCCCCTGAGCCCTGTCACTGGCCTACCTCTCCCTCCCGCCCTGTCTGGTGTGATGGTGGCCTGCAGTAGTCCTGTGTCCTCACCACGCTGCCGTCCCGCCCACTTATCTGAGATGGCTTTGGGAGTACCGTTCAGCCCAGCCTCTCCCAACAGTGAACTGTTGTGTGCAGCCTGCATGGACTGGAGGCAGGGGCGGAGCTGGGACCTCGTGAGTCATGAGTCTTAGCGTGAGGCCTAGGGACCCGAAGACATGAGTGGCGCAGTCTCTGGCCTCAGCGGCTGGTGGCATCTGGTGTGCAGGAGCCTGTGGAGCTGACAGCTGCTGGGACTGCCCAGGGGCTGAGGCTTTTCCCACTTGTACCCTGTGTAGGCTGAGTTCGCCATGTTCAGTGGGACCCATGTGGAGCGTGACTTTGTGGAGGCTCCGTCACAGATGCTGGAGAACTGGGTGTGGGAGAAGGAGCCACTGATGCGCATGTCTCAGCACTACCGGACAGGAAGCGCGGCTCCCCAGGAGCTGCTCGAGAAGCTCATCAGGTCCCGCCAGGCCAACGCGGGCCTCTTCAACCTGCGGCAGATCGTCCTCGCCAAGGTGGACCAGGCCCTGCACACACAGACAGACGCCGACCCAGCTGAGGAGTATGCCCGGCTCTGCCAGGAGATCCTCGGGGTGCCTGCCACACCAGGTAACTGCAGGGGTCTGCCTTACTCTACCTGAGGCCTTAACCCATGCTCACAACCTAGCCTGTCTGCTGCAGCCAGCACCTGTCATGGGCATCACCCCAGGGGGTGCACAACCTCAGAGCATCTGGGACACATCACCAGAGACCTCACACTGTACCTGCCCAGTCTGTCCTTCCCCAGGGGTGGACACTACAGCCTGCACCTCACTGTGTCTGTCCAGGGACCAACATGCCAGCCACCTTTGGCCACCTGGCTGGCGGCTACGATGCACAGTACTACGGCTATCTGTGGAGTGAGGTGTACTCCATGGACATGTTCCACACGCGCTTCAAACAAGAGGGCGTGCTGAGCCCCAAGGTGAGTCCCAGTGCACGGCCCTCAGCTACCTGTAGTGGGAACTAAGAACGGGCCCCCTGCTGCATGCGGCTCCCAGCTAGGCAACCCCTGGGGTCTGCCTCTGCACATGCGCTCAGCCACTGAGCCTTGGCCTACAGAGCTTCCCCTTGGCATAGGGACCCCCAACTGCCAGCCCCACCCCCCTGACCCTAATCTCCTTTGCTCTCAGGTCGGCATGGATTACCGGACCAACATCCTGAGGCCAGGGGGCTCTGAGGATGCCAGCACCATGCTGAAGCGGTTCCTAGGCCGTGACCCTAAGCAGGATGCCTTTCTCCTGAGCAAGGGCCTGCAGGTGGAAGGCAGCGAGCCGCCTGCCTGCTGACTGCAAACCAGCCCGCCGCCCTGTGCCTTAGCCTAGCCCTGGCAGGGCGGCCTCAGCAGCCCTCGGGCCTGTGGGTGAACGCCCCAGCTCAGGGTCCCCCTGTCCTCAGGGCCTGGCCTCTGGCTGCCCTGTGGCCTCCTTCTTGCACTAGCCCCTCCCCGTACCTGGTGTTGGACATGGTTCTCTGGTGCAGTCATTAAACTTCACACAGGGCCCCTGCCTGCTCCTCCCTCTCTGCTGCTCTGCCCACAGGCTTTGCCTGCTACATCCCAGTGCTCTGGACTGTGACATTCTTGGGTCACATTACAGTCCAGCTATTTGAGGGTGCTATGGGACAGTGCCAGGGTCACCTGCTCAGTGTGTCACTCAGGGTCATTGTGTCTGTTCTCAACCAGCTTCTAGCTGGACCTTTCTAGGGCAGGTGGGGGGAAGTCTTGGAGAGGGCTCTGCCACCTGCTGGCTGTATGCAGTATTGCAACCTCTAGCCACCATTAAATCTACATTTAAAGAAAAAGACAGGGACTCATGTAGCCCAGGCTGGCCTCCTCCGACTGTGAGCACACAACTGGAAAGCTGCTAGCCGTGGCAAAGGGGAGCCAGTGAGATTAAAACCCCAATCCTCGGTTCACACAAAATGCCGTGTTAGTCACATGTGCCTGCTGTCTGAAGACACAGAGCCACCCTCTTCAGACAATGACACAGCCGGTGGCCTGAGTTAATCCCCAGCACTGTGTGAACGGCTGTGCAGGATGTCCTCATTAGAACACTGGCTGCTCTTGCGGGGTACCCCGGTTAGATTTCCAGCACCCACACCTATAACCCCAGTTCAGGGGGGAATTAGTGCCCTCTCCTGGCCCCTTGGGCACTGTGTCTCTGTGCAGGTGTGTGGGGAAGGAGAGCTGGACAAATTGCTCGCTGGTTAGAGCACTCACTACATTTGCAGACAGGCTCAGGACTTGGGAGCCCACAGCAGCCCAGAACCAGCTCTTGCTACAGCTCACCTCACCCCCACAGCACATAAAGACTGAAAGAGGGTGGTGGCTGCCACTTTCAGATAGGGTTTAGATGCAGATCGTGGGGCATGTCCAAGAGGATGAGGTGACAGAACACGGGTATCGCAGACAGCGAGCTGGGGCCCCAAGTGGACTCAACAGATGTACCCCAAAAGGAAAAGCTCGTGGGATGCAGGGGCCACATCTTTCACCCCAGCATTTGGGAAGGGAAGGGGTAGCTCTTGAGTTCCAACCAGGTAGGGCCAGAGAGACTTTGTCTCAAACCAAAAAGGGCCGTGTGTGTGTGTGTCTGTGTGTGTGTGTGTGTGTGTGTGTGTGTGTGTGCGCGCGTGTCCATGTGTGGGGCTAGTGCATGTCCCTGTCCGGGCCCCCTTTTTCTTACTCCCTTGACTGAGGGTCTCGGCTTTGCCTGGCGCTTGCCCTTCTGTTAGGCCGGCCAGTCTAGGCACCCTCAGGTTCTCCCTCTAGCTGCCCACGCTGGCCTTGAACTCAGTGATCCTCCTGCCCCTGAGTGCTGAGATTAAAGGTGTGTGTCACCATGCCTGACTTTTCAGTGACCGCCATATCTCTGGCTGTTAGACACAGTCCACAGCACCAGACGCCTCATCTATTCTGCTAACACTGGGCTGGCTCATTGCATGCTCCAGCTTCCTCACCATAAAGACGGCAGAATGGGCAACCAAGATCCAGGGTGAGGTGGGCGCCCGGAAATGGGCGGATGCTCTGCAGGCCTCCCTGCCACTCTCCAAGGTGCTGAACTCACCTAGGTCTAGGAGGCCGCTCAAGCCCCATGTTAGGCTGCCTGCCAGAGCCACAACCTCTGAATTAACATACACCGTACCACTTATTCTCTCAAAATACTGTGTCTGTAGACAGGGTCTAGTGTATCCCAGGCTAGCCTCAAAGTCCCTGCAGACCCAAAGATGACCTTGAACTCCTACTTTTGTTTTTTTTTTGGAAGTGTGGTCTCACTCCGCAGACCAGACTGGCCTCAAACTCACATAGGTCACCTGGCAGTGCCTTCTGAGTCTCGGAATGACAGGTGTGTGCCCACTGAGCCACAGCCTCTATATTGTCAAAATACTTTATTGATGGTCACAACAGTCTTAGGAAAGGGGGTGTTTAGTTGGGTGGTGGTGGCTCATGGCTTTAACTCAGCACCCAGGAGGCAGAGGGAGGAGAATCTTTGAGTTTGAGACCAGCCTGGTCTGCAGATTAAGACCCTGTCCCTACAAGAAAAAAGGGAGGTGCATGTCTGTGGGCTGGGTCCAATGTAAAGTCCGCATGCTGGTGTTGGGGAGCCCAGGTCCCCAGAGGCTCTGCATCTTCCCAGTGATCAGGGGACAGAGAAGGCTCCATGGGTTGTGGGTCATGTCTCGGTGTAAGCGTCTGCCTGTCAGAGTCAGTATGAGTAAAGGCGTCTAGTTCTTGTCCTGCACAAGGGTCTCTGCTTGGACCTGGCAGCCTCACTCTGAGGAAATATGCTGGGGATCAGATTATGGAGGAGGCGCTGTCAGTCCATCTGTGAGTCTGGGCCTGCTACTGCCGGTCACAGCACCTCCAGGGGACCCTGCACCAGAGGAACCCTGAGCCATCTTGGTACCCAGGACAGCCACATCTCCACCCCTGGCATCTCCAACCCCACACGGCCTGGGCTGAGCAGAGATTCCAAAGCCACCCAGTCCAGCAGGGTGGCCGCGCCCAGGTCCTCTGTGGCATTGTCTAGCACCAGAGTAGAGTTGTCTAGCTCTTCTGTCGAGTTGCTCAGCATTGGTATTTCCAGAAAATTCCCCCAGTCTGCACCAAGGCTGCTAGAAGGAGAGCCTTTGTGGGGTGTGCCAACGTCTGGCCAGGGTCCTGGGCCCTCGGAGCCTGGGGCACTGTCGGGAGCCACGCGGGATGCAGCGTGATTGTGAAGGGTTCTGGAAAACACTGGAGAGAATTGCGGAGTTAGGAGGAGAACATGGAGGCAGAGTCCTGGTCTTCATTCCCTGACCCCAGCTTCGGGGCCTCCCCTGCCCCAAGTGGGCAGGATGCAATGGGGACTGTGTCCCCTGGGTTTGTCACACTCATTTTCATTGTGTGCACTGTAAATTTGGGGAGTACCACAGCACCCCTGTGTGGGTCTGAGGCCAGCTTTGCATGATTTTGTTCTTCCTTGTGGACCTGAGAATTGAACTCGGGTTGTCAGCTTGGCAGCAGGTATCATTCTGCCCCCGTCCCCTGACAGGGGATTTTGGTTTTGGTGCATGTGTTTTTATTTGTTGACATTTTTGTCAGGGGTCTCATGTAGCCCAGGCTGTCCTGGGTAGCCTAGAATAACCTAGAACTGATCCCCTGCCTCTGCCTCCCGGATGACAGGCCTGCACCATCACACCTGATTTCTACGGTGCTAGGGATGGGAGCACTCTGTCCACTGAGCCCCACCCTCACCCTGGGGCCAGGGGGCTGGAACCACCTACCTCGCACTGGCACAAAGTCTCCAGGGCTGTCGGCCTTGTTGGAGTCGAAAGGGCTGATGGAGGGGAGGATGATCAGGACGAAGGACAGCAGAAGGACCTGCCAGACATGGGGCGGGGTCACCCCATTCTTCCCCCTCCCCTGTGAGCACACCTGAGCTCACAGGCAGGGAAACTGAGGTCCCACTAGCAGAGGGTGGATGAGACTATTTTATTTAGACGGCAGTGGGTTTATTGAGACAGCGCCTTGCTTTGTAGCCCAGGCTGACCTATAACTCACAGCAATCGCCCTGGCTCTGCTTCCTGAGGTTTATTACAACAAGCCTGTACCGCCATGCCAGGCTCCAAGGTTCTACTATTAAAGACACTCATCTCCCCCACTACCCACTCGACTAAGGCCAAGCACTACCACAATCCCAGTCTTGGGGACCCCGTGAGCACCTGCAGATGGGACTCACCGCTATGCAGGTGCCTGTGTGGGCAGACTTGCTGGTTGACTGGACCACGAGAGTCTGTAGGTGTTTCAGCTGCTCCAGAAGAGACCTTGCAGGGAGATGACAGTCAAGCTGAGCCCTGTAGGCCTCCTTGCTTCTTGGCCCTTTCTGAAACCCCTCAGCCTCCTCGGTGCACTAAGTCCACCCTTGCTAGGACACCCTCCTTGCCTCCCTCCTGCCACTTTGCCCTTCAGTCCTCTATCCTGTTACACAGTAGACTCCGTCCTGCCTCAAGGTCTTTCTCCACGTTTCACCCCCTGCACCAAGGACATTGTTTCCACAGACAGGTCTGAGCTGGTTTGTTCTTGCTCATCCTACAGGACTTCGTTATGCCAGTTCCCCTCTAGACAACTCTTTGTTTTTGCTTTTCGAGGCAAGGTTTCTCTGTGTTGCCCTAGCTGTCCTGGAATTCACTCTTGTAGACTAGGCTGGCCTTGAACTCAGAGAGATCCGCCTGCCTCTGCCTCCTGAGTGCTGGGATTAAGGGTGGGCGCCACCACCTGGCTTCTAGCCAACTCTTACACACCTGTCACAGCCCCAACACAAATCCCCTCCTTGGCAAACAGAGGTCTCATTCCTGATCTTGTGCACCCGCTGTGGAGTTTTGTCCCTCGAGCCTCTCTGTGGGCAAACTCTAGGACCCTCCCACTCTTAGCACACTCACAGATTCTGCTTTTCTAAATGTAAGACCTTCCTCTGCAGCTCCTGGTTCTGGGCAGTACACGCTGACATCCTGGGAAGACAAGGGCCGGTGACACTAAGAACTCAGGGCAAATGGCAGCCTCAGGCCACAATGCCACTGCAACAAGGCCAGGACATGTCTGTTACTTGTGTGTTCTCTGGTGTGTACGTGCCTGTGGAGCCTGGAAGGGACTCAGAGTGGCTCCTACAATCTCCATGGGTTTTTGTTTTTGTTGTTGTTCTGTTTTGTTTTTTATTTATTTTTTTTTAAATAAGAGAGGGTTTCTCTGTGTAGCCCTGGCTGTCTCGGAACTTGATCTGTACACCTGGCTGCCCTCGAACTCATAGAGATCCGCCTATCTCTGCCTCCTGAGTGCTGGGGTGAATTAAAAGTGTGTGTACCAACCACCTGGCTCTCTCCACTTTATTTTTGTTTTAAAATATGTGTTAACCGGGCAGTGCAGGTGCTCATAGCAAAAGCAGCATAGTGTCCCAGTGGCTGTGAGCCACCAGGTGCTGGAAGTCAAACTTGGGGTACCTGTACATGGTGAGCCATCTCACTGGCATCTCCAGGTCAGCTAGGCTGGCTGGCCAGTGGACCCCAAAGAATCCCCTGCCTTGGTTTTTCTTGTGCTGATATGGCGGGCATGAGCCCCCACACCAGGCTGCAGTGCACGGACAGTGAAGATCTGACCCTAGCATGGTCCTCATGCTAGAGCAGCGTGTGCTTTACTGTCATTCTTGCAGCCTGTAAAGTGGGGGGAGATCCGCCAAGGGAGCCCATCCTGCCGTGCTCTGTCTCTACCGGAGTCCCCCCCC
>LOJH01030158.1:0-17199 GCA_001685095.1 Ellobius talpinus
TTGCTTATCTGGTCTTGATTTAATTTTGGTAAGTGATATTTATCTAGAAAGTTGGCCATTTCCTTTGCATTTTCCAATTTTGTGGAGTATGAGTTTTTAAAATATGACCTGATGATTCTCTCAATTTTCTCCATGTCTGTTGTTACATTCTCCCTTTTTATTTCTGATTTTGTTAATTTGGATATTCTTTGTCTTTGGGTAATTTGGATAAAGGTTTGTTTATTTTGCTGATTTTCTTGAAGAACCAACTCTCTGTTTCATTAATTTTTGTATTGTTTTCTTTGTTTCTATTTTGTTGATGTCAGCTTTCAGTTTGATTATATCCTGCTGTCTAGTTGACTTGGGTGAATTTGCTTCTTTTTGTTCTAAAATTTTCAAATGTTCTGTTAATTCACTATTGTGGGATTTGTCCAGTTTTTTTATATAGGCAATTAGTGCTATGAACTTTCCTCTTAGCACTGTTTTCATTGTGAATGTTGTATTTTGTATTTTGTATGTTGTAATTTGGGTATGTTGTATTTTCATTCTCATTGAAATTTAGAAAGATTTAATTTCTTCCTTTATTTTTTCTTTGATCCATTCATTAATACTTCTGGTGAGCACTGTTTAATTTCCATGTGTTTGTGGACTTTCTGGGATTAGTGTTTATATTTAATTCTAATTTAAAGACATGATGATCTGATAAGATAAGATACATGAAGTTATTCCAATTTTTTGTATCTGTTGAGGTTTGTTTTGTTATAGAGTATGTAGTCCATTTTTGAGAAGGTTCTATGAGGTGCTGGGAAGATGATATATTCCTTCATGTTTGGATGGAATGTTCTATATATATCTGTCAAGTTCATTTGAGACATGTCATCTGTTAGTTCCCTTATTTCTCTGTTAATTTTTTGACTGACTGACCTGTCCAGTGCTGAGAGTGGAATGTTGAAGCCTCCCACTATTAATGTGAGGAGATCAATGTATGATTTAAGCATTAGAAGTGTTTATTTTACAAATGAGGGTGTCCTTACATCTTGTTCAGTATTGATATTTCCTCTTCATGGATTTTCTGCTGTGACTAATATGAAATATCCTTCTTTGTCTCTTTTAATTCATTTAGTTTGAAGCCTATTTTGGTAGATATTAGGATAGCTACACCAGCTTGTTTCTCAGATCCATTTGATTGGAAAATGTCTGTCTCTGAGGTTGAGGTGTGTTTCTTGTATGCAGCAGAAGGATGGATTCAGTGTTTGTATCGAATGTTAGCCTGTGTCTTTTTAAAGGTGAGTTGAGTCCATTTACATAAAGGGATATTAATGAACAGTGGTTGCTATCTTATGTTAATTTAATTTTTGTTGTTTGTGATGTTATTTTGTGAGTTTTTCCTTTCTTTGGGATTTGATGCTTTGAGCTCATCAATTGTCTGTGTTTTTGTAGATGTAACCAATTTCTTAGGTCTGGAGTTTTCTTTCTAGTACTTTGTATAGTGCTGGGTTTGTGGCTAGGTATCAGTTAAATCTGGTTTTGCCATGGAATATCTTGTTTTGTCCTTCTATGATGATTGAAAGTTTTGCTGGTTATAGTAGCCTGGGCTAGCATCCTTGGTCTCTTAATGTTTGTATAACACTTGACCAGGACCTTCTGGCTTTCATTGTTTCCATTGAGAAGTCAGGTGTAACTCTGATAGGTCTGCCTTTATGTTATTTGGCATTTTTCCTCTACAGCTCTTTATATTCTTTCTTTATTCTCTATGTTTAGTGTTTTGATTATTATATGGTGACAGGACTTTTTTTGATCCAGTCTATTTGCTGTTCTGTAAGCTTCTTGTATCTTCATAGGCATATCTTTCTTTAGGTGGAGAAAGATTTCTTCTATGAGTTTGTTAAATATATTTTCTGTGCTTTGGAGATGAACTCTTTCTTCTATACCTATTATTTCGTTTGGTCTTTTCATGGTGTCCCATATTTCCTTGATATTTTTGTGTTAAGCTTTTGTTACATTTAATGTTTTCTTTGACTAATGAGTCTATTTTCTCTATTGTATCTTCAGCACTTGAGAGTCTCTCTTTCATCTCTTGTATTCTGCTATTTATGCTTGCATTTGTGGTTTCTGATTATTTTCTCAAGATTTCTGTTTCTGTAATTCCCTCAGTTTGTGTTTTCTTTATTGTCTCTATTTTCAGTTTTCAAGTCTTGAATAGTTTCTTTTATATGTTTGATTGCTTTTTTTTCTTGGTTTTCTTCAAGGGATTTGTTGTCTTCCATTTTTTTGTTTGTCTTTTCCTCCATTTCTTTGAGAGCATTTTTCATTTTCTCTTCAAAGGTCTCAAACATTCTCCTAAAGTTGTTTTCTAGGCCATTTCCTTCTGCTTCATATATATTTGGTTGTTCAAGTCTTGCTGTTTTAGGCTCACTAATTTTCACTGCTGTTGTATTGGTCTTTGTGTTTTTGTGTTTGTTCTTACCTTGTCTACCCATCTTTTCCTCTGATTGCTATAGTTGGGGCTATCTGTGACTCTGGTAATATATCTTCCAGATGTCAGTGAATCAAAGGCTCAGAGGGTTGGTCCAGTTTCCACATTGGTCATGCCATGTTCCTGGAGGTTGGTTGGTGCTCCTGGTATTTGCTCTGCTCCCATGTAGTTTGCTGTCTCAGGCCTACTCTGGCCTAGGTTACTGGCTTAGTCCTGTTTTGTAAATGTCCCTGGTCTGGATCTGCTCCTGTGGCGGTCCCTGTCTTGGGGTTGGTCCTGCAAAGTTCTTTGGCTCCAATCTACTCACTTGGGAGTCCCAGATCAGGTGTGCCCAAACCCACAGAGTTCTCTGGTATTGCCTAATCACTTGGAGGTCCCAAACTCATGCCCAAACCTGCAAAGGTCTCTAGTCCCTACCTACTCCATCAGAGGTCCCAGACACATGCCCAGACCCACAAAGGTCTCTGGCTTCAGCCCACTCCCTCAGTGGTTGCTCCCCTGTACCTACTCCCATGGAGATCATCATCTTAGACCTGCTCTGGACCAGGTCACTGACACAGTCTTGTTTCTGCAAATGTCCCTGGTCTGGATCTTCTCCTGGTTCCATGGAGCTCACAGGGTCACTCTGGTCTAGGTTGTTGGCTCAGTCCTACTCCCATGGAGCTTACTGCCTTAAGCCTGCTCTGGCTGAGGTCACTGGCTCAGTCCTGTTTCCATAAATGTACATGGTCTGGATCCACTCCTGCTCCTGTGGAGTTTTCTGTCTCTGGCCTGAAATGTAAAATGTTTAAAACAATAGTTGCTTTTTAAAAGTAGATTCAATATTCTACATTTTTATCTTATCATATCTGTATCATCCCTTTATAAGAGTAGATTCAATAATCTACCCTTTTATCCTATCAAATCTATAGCTAGGTTTTTCTTTTCTTTTCTTTCTTTCTTTCTTTCTTTCTTTCTTTCCTTCTTGTGACAGGATTCTCAGTGCCTATGGAGTCAGTAGTTTTGGAACTCACTTTGTAGAATAAACTGGCCTTGAACTCACAAAGATCTGCCTGCCTCTGCCTCTGCCTCTGCCTCTGCCTCCCAAGTGCTTGGATTAAAGGTGTGTGTCACCACCAACAAGCTTTTTTTCTTTTCAAAACAAGGACTTTGAATCTAATTTATTTTGTTTAGCTTTTTTCCTGACAATTTCTCATAACAACTTGCAATCAATATATTAATCAAAGACAACCATTACTAATCCAGATTTTTGGTAATGTGGACATAGTTTTCTAGGCTACTTCCTGTTGATGGGGGGTGCTGATAATCATACAGTGACCCAAGAAAAATTTATTATTATTGTCAAGTTCTTACTGGAGTATGTTGTAAGTTTGGAGCATTTTAAACAGCAGTCTTGAGGATGTCATGTATATAGAATTCAGAGGAAACTGCAATAAGGGTTCTATGAAACATATGATCTGGACCATCTGTTCCCATTGGAGATTTTTCAGTGGGTCTTCCATGATCAAACATTATTTTTCTTAACCTGGAATGAATCCACAGCTTCTCACCTCCTTCAGAAATAAAATAAAACCCTCTTGTCCAAAGTAACATAGACCTTTTTACTTGAATATTGAAGTCAAGGCATTTTCAAAATATGTAGGTTGGATTAATCCAGTGCATTTATAATCAATTGTCTTTTAGCAGCTGTTGCTCCTTCCTCAATAGTCAAACAATTCAAAGACAACACAGTAACATACAGTATCCAGATTCTCTGTGTATTTTTCATCTTTACACGGAAGCTGAGCCGGGGTGGATGGGTTTTTCTACCTAAACAAGGTGGACAGGTTTGTGTCCAGCTCGTACAGCTGGAATTCCAGTTCCAACCTTGGTCTTGGCTTGAAGCTAAAAGGCCTCAGGTTAACTGCATTTAGTAAATTTGTGCACCAAAAGTTGGGTGCCAAAATGAAGCATGATTAATAAAAGCTTAGAGACTGATATGGAGGTTTAGCCTGAAGAACATTTCAAAAAGCAAAGCAGTCAGCTACTGGCTCTTACCTCGACCTTAATTCAAAAATGGCAATCCGACCTCCAGAAATCTCAGAAAGAGACTATCTGAGAGCTGATTACTCCCATTGTATAATCCTCTCTAGTTGTGGTATTAAAGGTATGCATCAGTGTGATTAAAAGCATGCACTGCCCAGTTTCTATGGCAAACTTGTGTGACTACTGGGACTAAAGGTGTGTGTTACCATTACCTGGTCTGTAAGTCTGACCTGTGTGGCTGTTTTACTATCAGATCTTCAGGCAAGCCTTATTAAAAAAATTGAAATACAACCACACTATATAGTGCAATTTCAAATTGATTTTAAAAATAATAATTCAGAGTCAGATATGGAGGGGGCATGAAAGCTGAAAGATCAGAGAAGCAGAGCAGGCAGCCATTAGATTTACCTCTATTGAATCCTAAGACTGGAAAAAGGTATCATGTCTCTACAAGTCCTCAGACTTAGTGCTATCTCTACAAAAACTCAGATTGAATTCTGAGCTCCTGTCTCCTCTCATTTTAGAGTCCTCTCTCCACCTAGCCCTATCACTTTCTTTCTCTAGTACTGGAGCTGAAGATGTGAACCACCACCACTTGGCTCTGTTTCTCTTTTAGACTCATTTAATCTTCTGTAGCCCAGGGTAGTCTTGAACTCACAGAGATCCTTCTGCTTCTGTTTCCCAAGTGCTGGGATTATAGGTGTATACTATCACTGCCTGGAATCTATTGTTAACTAGTGTGGCTAGCTATGCATTAAGCTCTTCAGGCAAGCTTTACTTGTTAAAGAACAAACAGCATACCACCAAGCCTATCTTCACTAAAAACCAAAGAACTGTCTTAGCAGGCCAAATCACATTTACAAACTTGGTTCCCAGTAGTTTACAGTACTGCTTGTTTTGCTATAACTCCCCAACATTTATCAGCTCTCTATCTTTGATTTTAAAGAATCAATCTCTTTCTCATTCTAATTGAAATGGTCTTTGTGAAAATGTTTCTTGTCATTGAGCTCAATTCCATTGGACTGTAGTTTTTTTTTTTTAATGTATAACATGGACTTATGTTTTATCCTATTGTTGGAGATATAAAACACTTCTGACTGTCAGTGAAGGTCAAGAAATTAGCATAGAAGCTTTTGGGACCACCTTTAGTTACTTGGATAAATCTAGTTGGAATTGACCTAGATGCCTCCATTCCGAGAACTAGCTCTCAAAACACGAAAAGATATTAAGCAAGCTGACAAGGGCAAAAACAATCAATATTCCTACCCAACTATGATGCTTACCAAACACAACCATGAACAGCACAGTATGATTTCCCTGAGGGTTCAATAGTGGAAGTTATATCTGGGTGGTAGCCAACAGCTATCTAATTGGACTTGAAGACAATTCAATAGGAGGGAATTCAAGTCTGATGCTGTAAATTTAACCAAGTACCCATAAATGGTGAGGTCAGAGGACCCAGAGAAGAATCTATTAATGCCACTTAAACCATTATAATTTCTAAATTCATTCTATATATGCATAAACATATTTATTATTTATTCATAAAGCTAAATATATGTGTAGCTCTCACCCTTGCTCAAATAAGTTTCTTTCTATTTTTTGTTTCCACAGAGACTATTATAGTAAGTCAAACCCACTCAACATTCAGAGCTCAAATAATCATTAGGTGGCCAGCCCTAACTGTCTCTACCTAAAGAGGGTCAATTTGGGTCATGCCACCCACAGAAACAGGTCTTGGAAGTTTGTTCTTAGATAGAGATAGTCGAAATTTATTTGAATCGTACATGGAGAATTAGATTCTTTGGAGAATGTTGGTGTCCCACCATTTCTAGCAAGGGAAAAGGAAACTAAGTAAACAGTTTTCTTTTTTCCGTTCCCATCCACAGCGAGCTTGCTTCCTCGCCACAGGTTCAAAAGTCACTGGGTTAGCTAACTGTGGACTATAACCATGAGCCAAAGAAAACCAAATTCCAGACCAGCTTCCTCAGTATTTTGTGACAATTGCATAAAAGTCACTAATAATCAGGAGAGGAAAGAGAGCAACAGCATTTATACAAATATTTTGACAGTAATATTTTAGACTACATTTAAGAAAGGAATAAAAGGTAAGGAAGATGCTTCCTTGGGTACAGTGTTTGACATTCAAATACAAAGACCTGAGTTGGGATCTGGAATACTCACTTAAAAACAAAAAAACAGGACATGTCAACATAATATAGGTGAGTGCCATCATAGTGCATGATTTGAGATTAGCAAATAACAAATAAAAATAAATAAATGTGAATTATCTAATAGAGATTAATAAAAACATAATAAAATTCGAGAAATAAAAGGAAAACAACAACAGGGATGTGTTTGCTCTACTTTGGTAACCACAATTCAAGGACTCAGGAAGAAAAAAGTACACCCTGAACCCATTGGCTAGCTAGTCTACCTTTAGCAAATTATTAAGCTGCAAGTTCAGTGAAATAACCTGCCTGAAAACTCTAATGTGAAGAACAGTAAAAAAAAAACCCAGCTTTTTCTCACATGCATGCACATGTGCTGGCACCCCCTTCACATATATCCCATGAAATATAAGTGAGCACATGCATATACACAAAATATAAGTGAATAACACTCACTCATAACCTAGTTTGTAGTTTGTTATAAACATATCAATCAGATCAATATAGTCATGAACACTAAACTTTAAAAACATAATGTTATGTAAAAAAGTAAAGTTATCTTATACATACTTTAAAATATTTAATTATAAGAATGGAGCTTTGCCTTTATATGTGTGTATATATGTGTGTATATATATATAGGCATGTAGGGAACTATAGTATTTTATGGAACATAATAAGACTATTTTCAAAGCAATTAGTCCAGAACTAACTTCCAAAGCTTCTTAGAATATTTGATATATAGTAACAAGCCATTTTATTCTCTCGTTATATATTTGGATAGTATGTTTTCGGTTTAATTTTTTTCCTTGATAGCATATCTATGATTTTAAGATATTTGTCTTAAAATAATTATTTAAAAGGAATGTGAACAAAAATATATAAAGCATGTATACATAATAGCATTTTTAAAAAAAAATTATCAAATTTTTATTTTATTATAAATTTTTTTACACATTTTCTAGAATTTTATTACACATTTTCTAGAATTGACATTAATTATATGATTGCATCAGTGACATCTTTGACTTTTTTTAAAGTGAGGGAGAGTAAATAAAAATAAGGAATCCTTGCCCCACCTTACACAAAGTACTGGTTTTCCAGGAGGATATAACCATTATCACTTTAGACTATTGTCTTTCCTGGACCGCAGAAACTCTCCCTGCCTTTCACTCCTACTCCTATGTGTCGGCTGTAACATCCCCAAACACACTCGTTTCAAAACTTTTCAAACCTGTCTTCTTTCTTCTCCATTCCTGTGAAATGTGCCTAATTTTGCCTCATAATGTGAGGTATTTGTCTTTGTTTTTGGTCTGTTTCTTTGTTGAAATCTAAGGAAAAAGTTATGGGCATGAATTATAAAAACCCAGGAAGGGCATGTTTATGTTGTAAAGAGAACAAAGTGAGGATTCAAGTTAGATGAATGATGAACAAATTGTTTCTTTGAATTTGCATAGTTTTCAAATATGTGTGTTTTCAAATATGTGCACATGTGGGTTTGTGTAAGTAGCACAAAAATGGTAGGCAGAGGTCAATATCAGGTTATAGGTCCTTGTATCCCACCTTATTGATAACAAGGACTCACTCACTGATGCTTACTTCAGGTATGTTGGCTTATTAATGTTTATGGATTCTTCTGTCTTTTCTGCCATTGCCATCCAGAGGCGCACTAGCATTACAATTACTTGCTATATTGTATCCAAACCCAGGTCGTCGTTCTTGTATGATAAACACTTTGCCCACTGTCCTAGTTAGGTTAGTATTGCAGTGATTAAACAACACAATCAACGAAACTTTTATGAAAGAAGACATTTAATTGGGTCTAGCTTGCAATTTCAAAGATTTAGTCTATGATCATAAAGGTAGTGAACTTGGCTGCAGAAAGGCAGGCAGGCAAACAAATATGGGCTGAGAACTTAGGTAATGATTCATAGACAGGAAGACAGAGAGTTACTGGCTTGACATGGACTTTTCAAACCTGAAAGCCTACTTCTGTGACACATCAGTTTCATTAAAACAACACCTCTTCCTACAAGGCCACAGTCTCCTTATTCTTCTCAAACAGTTCATCTCCCTGGTGACAAAGCAATCGAATATATGAGCCACTAGGGATCATTCTCACTGAAAGCACTATATTCACTGAGTCATTTCCCAAGTTGCTGTTTAAATATGACTTGTCTTATTGTCTTATGCTGTCTGAAAATTTCTGAATCTTTCACTCTTTTCTGAGATTTTTAAACTTCTTCTGGTTTCAGACTCATTGTATAGAAAGCAGTAAAGATATTCTCAACAGTGAAAATGCGTTCAAAATTATCTCATGTATAAGGAAAGGTCATTCAGTTTAAATAACCAAATTTTAATTCTAAAAGGTAGATTAAGAAACACACATTTTCACTCTTTATACCCTCAAAAATTAGAACTTTGGAATCAATAGAAAATTAAATTGAATCTAATGTTTGCTTGAATACTGAAATATAGAAGTCAGTGGTCATTGTACACATTAAAAACTATGGATATTAGAGAATTATTCTTATTAATTATTCTTAATCTTCTTGTCCTGAAGATCTTATTGCATCTATTTTATAAATGTAGTGCTCAGCTCCTACTGGATGGGAATAAAATTTTACAATCTTTAAAAATGAATCAAAAGCTCAATTTTTCTTTCCCATTCATCCAATAACTTTGAACTAAAACCTAAATGATTTTAGACACCAAGTGGTAAATGGTATCTGCTTTTAAAGCATCCAAAATGTTTTTTATTCTCATTAATATGCAGTTTATTTAATGTATGGATAAGTAAAAGAAGTAGTACATAAAAAACATAAGGCCATAAATATGATCACAATCATGCAAAGAAATGAAAGGAGCCAAAGAACATAGAGTCCAGTAGGTTTTGACTTTAGTGACTCTTTGGTTTCTGTATGGATTTCAGGCTGTGAGGCCATATTTGCCTTCAGCTGAGCAATTATTCACCCCAGGGGTTGTCTCCACCTGGGGTCAGACTCTGCTGTGTGCTCAAAGAGAATCCCTGTAGATATTTTTCTTTTAAGAAGTTTTCAACTACTTTTTAAATAGGGAAAAGCAACAACAGCAACTGAAATGAAACAAAACAAAAACTCCTGCAGTTATTCTGAGAGGATTTTCAGTAGAAAATAAATTTCTTGCATGATAATAATAGAGAAAATGTCTCTTCAGGAAAGAAAATTAAAAAATATTACTTGTCCAAAGTGGAGATCATATGTTCTAGTCAGTTTTTTAAATATCATGAATAAAATCTTTTAAAATATTCTTAAATGTATTTAAAATAAATTAAAAATAATCTTTAGTGTACTCATGGAGACTGAAAATAATATAACTTAACAAATTTTTCATAAGTTAAATTGGACATCAAAATCTAAATTGTTCATAATTAACTGTTAATAGAATGTGTATGATTGCTTCATTTCTCATAACTAAGTATATTTAAAAGATTAGTAAAATTTGAAATGTTGATTTATTAATTCTTAAGTATACCCCAAACAATATTAAATAATATTTATCAGAGTTGGTGAGGTAATGTTATTATCATGAAGATATAAAATATCATTGAACAGAATTCTTCTCTTCATTTCATACTTCCAAACTCCCTGTTGACTGAATGAATACCAGTTAAGAGAAAACCAAAAAATGATGCTGTAGTCACATTCTTTTTTTTCTCTAATATAGAACAAATTTTCTTAGTTTTGGTTCATTTTTTGGCAAATTGCAGCATATCATTAATTTTGATTGGTAGGCATTAGCAAAACTTAAGCTCTGGATAGACACAACATTGCTAACTTTTCATTCTTGGACTCTTCTGTGGTCTTTAAGTTTTCATGTGTTAAAGGGTTGATCTTCAATTTTGTGATGGTGAGAAGTTCTGTAGACAGAAGATCTAGGCTCAGAGAAATGTCCTCAGGTCATCAAAGGAAGTATTGTTAGGATGTTAGGAGACATTGTTACATTTCCTCTCTTTCTGTTGCCTCAGGGCTCACAAAGTGAACTCTTTTCACTTCTGTTGCCTTGTAAGCTATCCAAATGAATGAGAACATTTGATATTGAACAAAATTATTTTTTCTTAAAAAATTTATTGTTTCAGGCACTGTATTATGTTGACACATAACTAGGTAAAGCCCATTTTACGCTTTGATGAGCATTGGATAGTTGGATACGCCAAACATGGGACATGGATACCATCAACACCTGTAGCTCCCTGATGAAGCAATTACCTAATTTGTTCTAGTATAATAAAACCTCAGGAGTCAGGAATTAAGATAAAGACCTGAAAAATTCAAGGAAAGTGGTGCTATTGGTTGACTTTATCTGGTTTTCCTTCTCTCCTCATTCTCTGGAGCATGGAAGTTTCCTGCAGATTCCTCTACCATCTCTCCCTGTCCTCTACAGCAACCCTGCAAAGTTCTCCCACAATATTCTGTGTAATCCTGGTTATCTAACCACTGATTCTGTTCTGGATTCATAGTTGCTTTATTGGCTTAGTTGATTGGCTGAATGGACAATTCTCCTGTGCAATACCATATTTTGGTCATATTCTTGCTCTCAGGCAAGAATGTGTTCCCTCTGTACATGATTAGTTATTCAGAGAACACAATTGTCATTTTGGACAAGTTCACAGGACTCATTATTGATCCTTGTGTGAAAGTATTCACTGGTGTGCTCTATATTCATAAGGAAGAAATAATTTACACAAAGCTTTTCATTTGTTCTATGTTTTATTCTATCTCTCACTGAACTTCCTGACTTAATGTTAGTGGCAAAAACCTTGCAGCTCATTTAAGAGGCTCAACCACCAAATACTTAAATGATGGTTATGAGGAGCTTGCAGCAGGTGTCCTGGTGGTCGTGTGGACCTTGAAACTCCACAGAGTTGTGACAATAAACATGTCTCCCTCCATTACTCCATGTATAGCTAGACTCTCACAAAGCGAAGGAATGGGGTGGAGCCAGCTGCCAAAGTTGCAGCTTTAATCCTAATCATGTTGTTTAGCATGTTAAAGACTTACATCCTCAGAAAAAAGTAGAGGTATACATTAAAAACAGAGTCAGAGGAAAAAAAACTCTAAAGAGTTTAAAGAATGTTTTAAAATATATGTAAGATTGGGAGAAAAGAGATAAATGATGCAGAAAATTCTTTAAAAAATAGAGTAGTTGGGTATTGTATCACAAGCCTTTGATCCCAGTACTTGGGAGGCAGAGGCAGGAAGATCTCTGTGAGTTTAAGGCCAGCCTGATCTGCAGGGTAAGATTCAGGACAGCCAAAGATTCATAGAGAAATCCTGTCTCCAAAAACCAAACATTAAAACTTAAAATTAAAAATACACATAACAATGGAAAATACACAAAGAAACTGGATACTGTATGTTATTTTGTTGTCTTTCAATTGTTAGGCTGCTGAGAAAGAAGCAATATGTGCTGAAAAAATACCACTGGAATATAAATGGCCACAAGATTAATTCAGTCTATATATTTTGAAAATGTCTTGACTTCAACATTTAAGTCAAAAGATACGTTACTTTAGAAAAAATGTTTTGCTTGCTCCCACAGGAAATGAGTGGTTGTAGATTCATTCTGGACAAAAAAACAAGGTTTGATCAAGAAAGACCCCCTGAAAAAAAAATCTCCAATGGAAAAAGATGGCCCAGATAATTCAGTGTTTCAGAGCACTTCTGTTACAGTTTCTTCTACAATCTGCATCCATAACATTTTCAAGGCCCCTGGCTGAAAGGATCTAGTCTCACAGAATACTACTGTAGAGACTTGACATAATCCTAAATTTTCTTTGGGTCCCCATAAGTTTATCAGTGCCCCCAATCAGCAGGAAGAGCCTAGAAAACTATGCCCACATTCCCCCTAAAAAATGATTATAGATGTTTATGTAGATTATTAGTTGCAAGTTGTTATGGATAATGGTCAGAAACAAAATCTAAACAAATGAGATTAGATTTAGAGTTCTTGTTTTGAAAAGAAAAATAAGAAAAGTATTGTGGGAGAAGGGTCTTGCACATGGTAAAGATTTGTCACATGTATTAGTTTAATAAAAAAAAAACTGATGGCCAATAGCCATGAAGGAAATATAGGTGGGACAACCAGACTAGGAGAATTCTGAGAAGATGAAAGGGAGATGCAGTTATCAGCCAGATGCAGAGGAATCAAGATGAGAATGCCTCACTGAGAAAAGGTATTAAGCCATGTGGCTAAACACAGGTCAAATTTATGGGTTAATTTAAGAGCTAGTTAATAATAAGCCTGAGTTAAGAGGTCAAAGAATTTCTAATTAATATAAGCCTCTGTATGTGTTTCTTTTGGACTAAATGGCTGTAGAATTAAGTGGGACAGAAACTTCCATCTACAGAAGTATAAATATTCCTTCACACTAAATATTTTCCTAACTTCTTATTATGTTCCTTTAAAGCACCAATAAAATCAGATTCAATTTTATATCTATTCTATCTGCTATTAAGTATTTAAAGGTCAATTATTATCAATCAGTAAGTTGTATACTTACTCAAACTTGTATCTACAAGTTAGTTATGCATCACTTTACCCTGCACCTTACATTTACCATGAAACCAACAGGTCTTAGGAAATACATCCCACTTATTTTGTGAAAAGTAAGATATGAGTATGCACTTGCACCAGCAGTGTATGAGTGTTACCATTAATCCACAGTCTCACTAGCAAGAGTGCTGTCTCCACCAAATTTCTTTCCTCAGAATTCAGGAAATCCAGCAGAAGAGGATGATGAAAAAATTGTTAGAGCCAGAGGGATAGAGGACACTATGAAAGCAAAATCCTTTAAATCAACATGATTATAGTTTGTATGAACTCGAAGAAACTGAGTGGCAGCATGCACAGGGCCTATACAAATCTTAGCCATGTCCTCTCTCTCTCTCTCTCTCTCTCTCTCTCCCTCTCTCTCTCCTATCTCTCCCTCTCTCTCTCACTCTGTGTGTGTGTGAAATGGCTTCCAGTTTAATGTTTTTCTGGGATTCCTGAGTGTGCAAATGATTAGGTCTCTTCTTCTGCCTTCTCTGGCCTCTTTTCTTTCCATTTGTTTGCCCTGTCCAACTTCAAAGTGATCATCTTATCTTGTTAGATAAATATATTTTAAATGAATGAAGGAAGGAAATTTAGCCATCAGGGAAATAAAGTTCATACTCATACCTGCTAGTAGAAAGAAAGACGGTTTTCTCCAATCGAGTGACACTGGGTAAATTGACCACTCCATGGCAGGCTCTATTTTCAGGAGTAATTGTCCAACAACACATGGGCTCCAAAGTATTTTTTGGTGTGTGTGTATGTGTATGTGTGTGTGTGTTTGTATTTGTGTGTGTGCCTTTTTAGTTATAGGTTGGTTTATTTTCCTTTTCTGGTGTGTATTAATTTTGTTTTCTTGGGTTCATTTGGAGGTTCTTTTATTTTATTTTTTGAGAGAGAGCTTAAAGTAGGTTTGGTAGGGATGTAAGAAGATCTGGAAAGACTCAGGAGGTTAAGAATATGGGAAAATAACTAAATTGACAAAAATAAAGCTTAAATAAATAAAAACAGGGTTTAGTAAAAAGCAAAGAATGAAAAGAAAAGTAAAATATGCCCAAGTTTTTATAGAATTACATGATTTGAATCATGAGGCATGATTTACATGATCTAAAAGCACTAAATTTTATCATCATTTTCTTAGAAGTAGGACACATGATTCTGCACTGAATTTTTCAACAAATTTTCTTATGTTCTCATATATTGCATGCATTGATGATATGATGCCTGCAAAAAGAAAGCTCTTCATACATACTCTGTAACTTTTCACTCATCTTATTGTATTATAAAACTCTAACGCCTTTTGTCCTCTTTCCTGACCAATGTGCTAAACATAAGGAAGGATAACTGGAGATGATAACATCGTTGTCACAAATCTAGTGTGGTTTGTTATTATTATATCATAGGTACAGAAATTGAGAGACATAGAAATGTAATGATGAGAAAACTTGACTACTACCATCATTGGTTAATCGTCCACAGTGTCCCAGCTTCCAAACTACCACATAATATTTTGTTTAAGGATTCAATTCCTTTTTATTATATCCTAATCTGCATTTTGCTGGAAACATTTGTGCTTTTTTTAACTTTTTCCACAGTTACATCAATTAAAATATGGGTTTTATTTTCTATGATGTCCATGTTTTAAAAAAACCCTATGTGAACCTTTCAAACTCACTAGAAAATTCCATGCAGGCATTATTGATTCCTGCACTGCTGTTGCCTTTTATCCTTGCATCTGGCATACTTCTTTTAATGTTCTGATTTTCTACCTGCAGATATATGTAATTATTTCTAATTTTCTGTAATTTGTAAATTTTCCAAATGATTAAATAGTACCAGGAGTTTTATCTCAATTAGTGATTTTTTTAAAATTATTGTTATTGTTTAATGACAAAGGCAAGTGCAAAAGGGAATTAAACAATGCAGAATATGCTACTGAAGACATTTGTTGAGTTTTTTCTTTTTGTTTTGAATGAGTGGCTCACAATTTAACTTGTAAAAGTTTGAACTTGCAGGTTTTTCCTGCAGTGCTAGAATTACACAACATACTATCATTTTATTAACATTTTTCTGTATGTACAGTTCAAGAGTTGTGAAGTTTTAGCATACAAATCAGGTAAAGATATACCTAGAGCCTGGAAGGATAAAAATAATGCAAAGAGGTACTGTAAGCAGATAGGACATACCTTATTCATTGGAAGATGGGCTGACAGGCATGCTGACACTAGTGAGCTCAGAGGACATTCTTGCCTACACAGTCCCCACACATGGGTGAGCACAAAAACTAAATCAGAGTGTCTCACAGACCTCACAGAGAAAGGTACACAAAGATAGTTTGATAACTGCAGAAGACAGCAATGGCAATGACCTTTGTCTCTCACCTCCAACTCACATTTATATAAAATATTTCACAAAAGTGTTGCTTTTTAAAAATATTTTTAATACAGATTATACTATGTTATTCAGTTTTAGCTGACATGTATATACTTGGAGATCCAGAGTTAGCCTTGTCTGAGTCATCCTGGGTAGGTATATAAGGATTGTGTTGTCAAAAGCTTAGTTACCACTTATAGCTTTCTTTATCTTTCACAGTTACTTTTCCCATTGAAATATATATATATATATGTGTGTGTGTGTGTGTGTTGTGTGTGTATACATACATACATATATAAATCTATTATGAGATTGAAATAGATATAATTTTATTAAATTTATTAAATTAATTATTCAAACAGTAGTGGTTCCAGTTCTGAACAACCCTGGGAAGCTATTGAAATTAAAATACATGTTGTTATAGGTAGAGGTGTTTTTTTCCTTGAAATTCTGTCTGTTATAAAATTAAGAAGATAAACATTTCCATTTGTTTTCCAAAAAATAATGTGACAAATTAACATATGAGATGTATTTTTCCAGTAATGATTAGACTAAGCAATTCAAAATTAGCCCTGTTATCAGAAACTGAGAAAAGGTGAATTTTCAAAGAGGTGAATGTTTTCAAATTCCAACTCCTTGTATTCTATACCAAGATTATTAAATGAGAAGAAAAAGAAATTATCAACATCTTATCAAAAAAATGTTGAGTTAATAATCCCAAGAATGCAGTATGGTCACCAGAGGTTGAAATTGGAGTAACTGGGAGATGTCAGCAAAGCATATAAGGGTTTTTAATGAATTTCATAAAATGACAACTTTCATTAATCATGCTCTAACATACTTGAAACTTTCTAAGTATGTCCTTAAGAGCTGATGCACATAGAAACTTACAGAAAGCCATGCAGAGATTGAGTAAGAATTAGATGGAATAGAGGCCGACTAGACACAACACAGTCAATGCACATGTGAACTCACAGGGATTGAGGCAGCATTCACAGAGCATGTATGAATCTTGAATCACTTTTGTTCTGCTCAGACTTCAGTTGGTAAAGATTTCTCCTCGTATGCTTTGGCAGAACAGTAGAAACTGCCTTTGTTGTAAAGCACAGACTGATAGTTGGGAATGTCTGCAGAATTACTAAAATCCAGATTATGCCTGGCCTTTTGGGTCTATTTCCTTACTTCAGGTCATTAGCTTTCCTCTGCATAGAGGATGGACACATATGGATGTCAATGGGAAAAAGATGAGAGCAGCAGAGTCATTCATTCTTCTAGAAGGTATTACTGTTGTTGTTACTGCATTTTTAATTATGTTGTCATCTACATTCTTAAGAAATGCCTAGAAATTTCTAGTCACCATTCTAGCCTTCAGTCATCTTGGATACCGGGAAGAGAAAAATCGTACCATAGAGATTATGCTCTCCCATAACAGCTCTGTGGAATAAAGGGAGTTTTCTGTTGTGAAGAGCCTGCACCCTGGAGCATGAGGCATAATCTCCTGAGAACCAGCCTGTGATATAAAGCAAGGAGAAATTCTTAGGATCGACATACCCCAGGATCCAGCAATACCACTCTTGGGAATATACCCAAGAGATATCCTAG
>LOJH01030159.1:0-17199 GCA_001685095.1 Ellobius talpinus
CTTCCTTCCTTCCTTCCCATTCTTCCCTTCCATCCTCCACTCCTTCCTTTTCTTGTTTTTATGTTAGCCTAGGCTAACCTCATACTCACATGTAGTTGAGTTGGAACTCCAAATCCTTGACCTTCCAAGGGCTGAGATTATAGACATACACTACAGTATCCATTATCCAGCTCAGCTGTATATAGCTTATACTCTATATCAGTAGTTCTCAACCTATGGGCCATGAACCATTAATGGGTTGAAAGACCTGTCCCAGGGGTTGCCTAAGACCATCTGCATATCAGATTTTCGCATAATGATTCATAGCAATTCATTCATTATTTACAGTTGTGTGGCAGCAACAAAAATCATTTTTTGGCTGGGGGTCACCGCAACATGAGGTACCGTATTCAGGGGTCACAGCGTTAGGAAGGTTGAGGACCACTGCTCTATATCACTCTGTAAGCTAAGACAGAAAGTTCTCATTTTCTAGAGCAACTGAGAACATAGGCATTTTTGGCTGAAATTACCTTGAGGTGAAAAGAATGTGTGTTTAGCTGTGTGGGGATGGGGTGGGGGAGGGTAGACGAAGGGTTTGAGTAGGTCATTAGGGGCTGCATCTTGTACACAGAAGTCAAGGATCTCTGTAGTGGTGAACCCAGCTGTTCCTGGGCCACAGCTTATGGCTTCTCCTTCCCTGACTTTATTCTGGGTCAGGGGCTGGTCCACTAAAGGGCATCTAGCCTTGAGGCCTGAAAACCCAGGATTATTTAGGGTGGGCAACTGGTTTCCAGTTCCTCCGCCCCAAGGCTTGGCTGGGTCCCAGGGCATCTCTTCATCCTTGAGCCCAGAGACTCAGAGCTCAGGTTCCTGAAAGAGACTTTAGTTTCCTTATCTGAGATGTGAGGGCTTGTCTCTTAGGCTCCTGGGGTGAGAGTCAGCCTGTTGTTGGTCTGGTATTGTTCCAGCAGAGTGGGCTATGCACACGTGGCCTTGGGGTCAGAGCACCCACTGTAATAGGATCATGTGTCACTTACTGGCAGCTTTCTGTGGCATGGAAGAACCAAGGGTACTTTTATCCCCTGAGTGGCTGGCAGTCAGGTCTGATAAGACCTCCTCACCTCCAGGCTTCGGGGAGACCATACACATCTGGTCCATTTACTAAGTTAATGGATGTAGCGTCACATCACCCTTGCAGCTTCAGAGTGCTGCTGGGGCATACACTCAGGCTGCACGGGGACTATCAGAGACAGAACAAGATGGGGTGGAGACTCAGCTCAGCGTTCCAGGGACATCTGACACCCCCATATGTGTCTTTGTGGCCAATGGTCCCATGAGAGGTTAAGAAGCTTTGCTGACAGAGATGTGTTCAGGAAGAGGGAAGAGTCTGACGATTGCCCTGTCCAGATCAGCACCTGTCCCTGGATGACTATCACAGTCCCAGGTGTGCAGCCAGCGAAGGTGCAGCCATCTGCGCCTATCGTCGATCTGTGTGAGCCAGCGAAGGTATAGCCAGCCACCCTCCCGCAATCTGCTGAGGAGCTCTGTTTAAGTCAGTTTCGTGGAGTTCAGTCCGTTCTCAAACTTGCTTTGTAGCCAAAGGCAATTTTTAATTACTGATCCTCCTGCCTCCAGCTCTCGGGAGCTGGGATTTCATGTGTGTACCACCATGCCCAGTTTATACAGTTCTGGGAATTGAACCCCATGCTTCATGTATGCTGTCCCATGATGATGCTGTACCAGCTGAGCCACATCCCCAGGCCAACTGAGGAACTTTTAATCTCCCTATGTCCAAAAGCCCTGTGCTTATTGCAGGGGACTAACTAACCAATCAATGACCAGATCTGGTCATAGATAGATCTATGATAGATATAAAGCTAACTAATAGAATCCATCCTTCTTCCTTCTTTCCTTTTCTCCCTCCCCCTTTTTTTTGGTTTTTTGAAACAGGGTTTCTTTGTATTCTTTGGAGCCTGTCCTGGCACAAGCTCCTGTAGACCAGGCTGGCCTCGAACTCACAGAGATCCACCTGCCTCTGCCTCCCGAGTGCTAGAATTAAAGGCGTGTGCCACCACCACCCAGCTCTCCCTCCCTTCTTCTTTCCTTCTCTCCCCCATCTCCCTCCTTTTAGATAGCTTATATAGTGCACCTCTGTGGGCATCCTCAGTTGCTTACAGCTGTGTTCTTTCCAGTTCTCCACACCCTCAGCTTCCCAGCTCAGCCTCATCCTGTTAGAAGGAACCCTCCAAGTACACACCTGCTGTTGAACCCTGAGCAGTTTTCGCTTAGGGAGGAGCTGGGAATAAAGAGGGAAGAGTAAAGGTTGGGTCCAAGTGATGGTAAAAATAACCATTTGGCAGGATTTAGTGTCTGGATTGGATACGGAGAGTAGAGGCAGGTTCCAGCATCACTCAGGCTTCGGAGGGTGTTCCTGGCTGACGCCACGCAGCTGCACCGGAACAATGCTGGAATTATGGTCTATTCAGGGCCTGATGGAGTAGGGGCGTGGCCACCCCTTTAGTGCCTTAGTTTTTATGGATCACTCTATTTATGCTTCGACGCTTTTTTCTTATAGTGTAAAAAGGGGGCACCACTCACAGACTTCACATGAAGGGCAGACACATCAGAGCTTTTTGTTATAACTAAGAAGAAGCAATTGCTTTCACTTCAGGCTCAAATGTTATTGGAGGGACTGCCAGAGTCACCCTGTAATTATGCCCCCTGTCTGTGATGCTCTCAAAATGCCATTTCACTTAGGCACTGAGCTGGTTCTGCCTCTTCAGTTCAGAGCTGAATGCTCTGTGCGCTAAGATGACTAAACCGTCAAATATTTGAAAAGCTTTTTTTTCAAGAGGTATAGAGAAGCCTCATTAGTTAGCTACTCTCTGTTCCCATCGTTTTACATGCACGACCTAGTTGGAGTTAAGGGCCCATCCAAGGTCAATGAGCTGACTGACTTCACACACAGACCTTTTTTGAGCACCCTGCGGCTACTTCCCGAGAGGAGAAGGCAAGCCCGGGTAAAATTATGTCAAAGTTTGGGAAATATTGTTCACCCCTGACCTGAGTGCCATTGTAATTGAATGACTTAGAAAGTTTTCTGAAAGAAAAGAAAATGGTTTTCAGAAAAGACTCGCTCTCAGCATCCCTCTCTTGGTTTCTTGGCTACATTTTTCCTTAGGGAAATTTAAGGGTAGTGAAGTAGGAATTAAAATCTCCATACATAAGCAGACACGGAGACAGCTGGCTCTCATTGCCCAAGAACTCTGGGCTGAGAATCTTGGATGAGCAACCAGAAGTTTTGCGCTTAATGGATTGACTTTTCTCTTGGTTACAAATATTGTGAATTAATCTCTGTAAAACATATGAGTTATTGAGAAATTTTGAGAAGAAAACAAAAATTATCGAATGCTCATCACCCCAACAGAGCCACACAAGTGGTCTCCTGGAAGCTTTTGTCTTCCTGGGTCTAGGCTATCATTCAGCAGGAGTTTAGCTGTTGGACCCAGAAGCTGACAAGGGTGTCTGGGGGCTGGGAAGATAGTTCCGTCTGTAAAGTGCTTAGCTTGCAAATACAAGGACCTGAGTACAATCCTCAGATCTTACATAAAAGGAGCTGTAGAGATGGCTCAGGCAGTAAAGTGCCTATTGTGCAAGCATTAGGTCCTGAGTTTACATCCCTAATACCTGTGTGCAGGCCTTTAATCCCAGCACTCGGGAGATCTCTGTGAGTTAGAGGCCAACCTGGTCTACAAGAGCTGGTTCCCAAGATAACTAGACTGTAACACAGAGAAATCCTGTCTCAAAAACAAACAAACAAAAAAATCATGTACAAAAAAGTAAGGAAGGGGCTAGAGAGATGTGGTTAAGAGCACTGCTGCTCTTCCAGAGGACTAGGGTTTGGTTCCCAGCACCCACACAGTGGCTCACAACCATCCGTAACTCCAGTTCCAGGAAGTCTGACCTTCTTCTGGCCTCTGAGGGCAAGGTGTGCACATAGTACACAGACAGACATGCATATAGGCAAAGCTCTCAGACACAGAAATTGAGGAACATTCCTGATCTTGACTGATGGCTTCCCCACACATGTGCCCACACACACAATTCATACCTGCATATGCATATACACTACCCACATAAACACAACACGTACACAGACAGACAGACAGACACAGACACAGACACACACACACACACAAACCTCTGGGCATAATGCACTGGCATGTAACCCCAGTGCTGGAGAAATGAAGACAGGTGGATCTTTGGGGTTCAATAGCCAGCCATCCTAGCCTATCTGACAAATTCTAAGCCAGTAAGAGACTGTGTCAAAACAGAAAAAGTAATCCAGGCATAATTATACATACCTTTAAATCCAGAACTTGGGAGTGGGGTGGGGTGTAGAAGCTGGTGGATCTCTGTGACTTCAAGGCTAGCTTGGTCTACCTAGAGAGTTCCAGGACAACTGGACTACACAGTGAGACTTTGTGTCAAAAAAAGAGGGGAAGGGAGAGAAAAGGTGTTCAGGACCTAAGGAATGGCACTTGAGGTTGCTCTCTGGCCTCCACATGCATATTCACACAAATGTGCCCACACATAAATGAACATGCACACAGACATACGTGCAAAGATGCTCCCTGTGCACGCCTCTTGGAATTACTAGAAGGATCTCCACGCTTCTGCTTTGTTGGTCTGGTGTTTATTTGTCTTTATGAAAAGATAAGACACCCTTAGACATTTTTCCCAGCACTTGGATTCTAAAGGGTTCCAGGAAGGATTTGGGACTTGTGACTCTCAGTTCCCAAGAACAGATGGGTAACTGGAAAACTCCATGACCTCATGGCTAGACTGACTGGTTGGGACCCAAACAAATGAAGGGCCAACATGGGGGTTCCCTTGCTCTGAAAGGTCTCAATGTCTTTCCTTCTTCTCCAGGAATTGCCTTTGGAGCCTGCTGTATGTTCTATGTCTAGCAGCTGATTAGTAAAGGGTCATTGACTAATTAGGTAACAGCATTGGCTCAGCCTCAGCTGTGGGTTCTGTCCTGGCAAGTGGATCTTTCCTATGGGGATTCCCAGAAAGTGGCATTTTCCCATACATTCCCCTGTAGACAGGTCTCTTCTCCACTGCCCTCTCCTTCAAGGTCCCTCTGAGTCCCCTTGTTTATGGCTCTTTGGCTTTTGATCTTTGCAGAGGAACCTGAGTTAGGGGCCTGGTTCCCCTAAGTCATTGCTAGCTTTCTTAGAGAATAAGGCTTAGGGATCCCATAGGCAGGATAGGGGCCCAAGAAGGGGAGTCCTTCCTCTTGGGAGCTGCCTCCTGTGCAGTGAGCTGCTTGGCAGAAGAGGGAAACACCTCTGATGGACATCTGAGGGGGACCTGGAGCCGATGTGGCCTTCCTCTGCAGAGCCTCTGGCTGCACGAAGTTATTCAGGGTCCTTGAGGTTGAATAGCATATACAGGCCTTTATGTCTACGGTGTTATGGTTTGAATATGAAATGTCTCTCACAAATTCATGTGTTTGTTTCAGTTTTTGAGACAGGGTTCCATGTAGTTCAGGCTGGCCTCAAACTCAATACGTCACCAAGGACAACCTTGAACTGATCTTTCTTTCTGCACCTCTACAGGGATGGATGACAGTCATGTGTCACCATGCCTGGCTGGTTAGTGTTAGATTCCTATTTCATAGCTGGTGGAGTTATTAGGGGAGGCCATAAACCTTTAGCAGGTGGGACCTCTGTGGAGGAAATACATCAGTCACTGGGGGCCTCTCTGGAGGAAGTACATCAATAACTGGGGGCATCCCTTGGATGTGTATTATCCTTGGCTTCTTCCAGTCACACTCTCTCTGCTTTCTGATCAGTCACTATGTGAAGCATTCTATCACATTCCCACTGCCATGATGGACCGATAGATTGTGAACCTTGAAACCTTTGGCCCGGATAGGCCCTTCCTCCTTTAAGCCGTATCTGTCAGGCAATGTGTCTCAGTGATACACGGTTAACACATCAGGAACACTGCAGGGCTGTGGGTCCATCAGGCCATTGGTCTCATGTACTCCTGGCTGAAATGATTAGAAAAATTAGAATATGTACCTCCACTTCCCAGTGTCCACTCTTCTACTTTGGGACAGAGCTTCCCTCCTTCTGACCTCAGGTCACCTCCTTGCTCTTTTCCTGATGAAAATATTATACCGTGGATCCACTGCTGCCTAACAAATCACCCAGAATTTAGTGGCTTAAAAAAGTGGTAGGGGCTAGGAGATGATTGGGTGAGTGTTTTAGATCCAACATACAAGCCAGTTTGGGCAGTCCTCATCTGTAACCCAGTGCTGAGGAGATGAAATAAATGTGTGTCTGGAGCTCACTGGCCAGCCAGTCCAGCTGAAAGAGTGAGGTCCAGGGTCAGGGTCAGACCCTGTCTTGAAAAATAATGTGAAAAGCCAGCAAGATGGCTCAGGAATGTTCTGTATGGTGTCCCTTCTGGGGAGGCTTCCAACCGAAAGATCAAAGGACACCACACAGAGAATGGCCTCATCAAATCCAGTGCTCACGATATCTAGCAGCAGACATGGGCTGGGAAAGTTGAGGCAGGCGGCCCGAGTGTTTCTGGTTGAGCTTTCTCCCCATGACTGAGCTCCTGGTTTCTCTTCCCACCTCAGTCACTTTTACTTGTTGGAAGTCCCGTTCTCAAGGACACAGTGTTTTCACTCTTGGTCTGTTAGGCTGTCTTCTCCTCATCACAGAGTTTTGGGGGGCAGCTCATCCCCAAACAAGAAACCTTGAAGGACACTTGGTATAAACACTTGGCTCTAAGTGGGGGCCAACTTCCTCTCAAACTTGATGAAATGAGTTTGATCTCTAGAATGGCGGAAGTGATCCCACATGGCGGAAGTGGAGAACTGACCTCTGAAACTGTCTCCTGGCCTCCACATGCACACCATGGCTCATGTCCACCCACTCAAAAACAAAGTGTACTATAAAAGGTTAGGTGGGGAGAGATAGGAAAGATACCCTACATTGACCTCTGACCTCAGCATACATGTGCACACTTGCGTGCATGCACCCATGCACATACAGGTGAACACACTTACATGTATATACTCATACCTTCCACACAACACACACACACACACACATACACACAGTAGTGAATCTATTACCTCTGTTCAGTTGTCTGGTCAGGAATTTGGGTGTGGCCTGGCTCTGGATACAGTCAGATGATGGCTGGGATAGGCGTCTTCCAAGGTAGCTCACTCATTCATTCAGGGCAAGTTGGTGCCGACTGTTGGCTGGGGTCTCAGTTTCTTGTGCATAAGTCTCAGAGCTGCTTGAATACCCTTCTAACATGGAGACTGAGTCTACCCTGCCCCAACGGAAACAGCAGTGCTATGTGTGAATGACCCGGTCTAGGAAGTTACCCAGCCACCTATGCAGACTGTATTGGACACTAGTATTTATGAGTCATTCGTAGTTGGAGGGGCTATGTAAGAGTTTATCAGGATATAGTCATTTTCTGAGACAGGGCTACTCTATGTAGCTTTGGAGCTTGTCCTGAAACTATCCCTGTAGACCAGGCTGGCCTTGCACTCACAGAGATCTGCCTGCCTCTGCCTCCCGAGTGCTGGGATTAAAACTGTGTGCCAGCACCGTCCAGTTCATGGGGGTTCTTTTTAGAGGTGTCACCCCAAGTCCAGGCACTGCTTCCTCCCACTCAGGGACAAGAGGGCGTTGGCCTCCCTCCATTCTGACTTTTTTTTTCTTCACTTTTTTGAGGCAGAGTCTCGCTGTGTGGCCCTGGATGGCTTGGAACTGGATTTGTAGACAAGGCTGGCTGCCTCTGTCTTCTGAGTGCTGGGATTAAGGGCAAGCACCACCACACATGGCCTTGGCTTTGCTTTTAAGCCACAGGGGTTCTCCCTCACTTTCTTCCCTCTCCTAAACTGAAGCCCTTCTCTCCAGTCTTCACACCTGGCCTGCCCTGCCACTGCTCATCTTGACTTCCTCCAGCTGATCCTAACGGAATGGCTCCCAGGCCTGGTGAGAGTCCACAGCTGGCCTCCAGACTCAGGATGTGGCAGCAGAGGGACAAAACAGGTGCTGTGCTTCCTGGCCTGAGCTGGAAGCATCTGGATGGCCCAAGGCCACCTCCTCAGGCCACATGGTGCTCCAGGGAGTGAAGCAAAGGTCTCTGGGCCACACTCTGACAGCACAGCAAGGGAGGCTCAGACAGGGACTGAGTCTTCAGGTACTTGTCTGGGTTAGCCCTCACTCCTCACAACACTTCTAACGCGCACAACCTCTCCATTTTATGGAAGAAGAATTTGAGGCTCTGAGACGGTCCATCAAAGACACATGTCCTGGGAGCTAAGGTCTGAGCTCCTGGAGATCTGGACCATTCTAGCCTATCACTTCTGCATACAGCAGCTTTGTGTGTGTGCGCGTGTCTGTGTGTCCCACGCACAGTGGCCAATAGAGTCAGAAGGAACCTGTAAAAGTTCTGCATCACCTCAGTCTTCAGCTTCTGGAAGAGGACAATGCTCACCTTGCAAACATTAGGACCTGGGTTAGACCCCAGAGCCCACATAAAATGTCTGGGTGTGGTACAAGCACTTGTAACCCCAGCTCTGGGGAGGCAGAGACAGGCAGATCCCTGAGGTTTGCTGGCCAGCCAGCCTTAGCTTTTACTTTCCATTCCGGTCCCCTGAGAAACCCTGCTTTAAAAACAAATGGATGGGCAGCATCTGAAGAATGATGCCTGGGCGTGTCCTCTGGCTTCCAGGTGCAAGTGCACACAGGTGCATGTACACCCATGCACATGGGTGCACATTCATATGCACACAAAAAGTCAGCTGAATAAAATAGGAGTTTAGAGAATCGAGGAGATGACTCAGTTCAAGCATGAGGACCCCAGCACCCATGGGGAAAATCTGGTGCAGTAGCAGACACCTGCAATCCTAACACTGGGGAGGCAGACAGAAGGCGCCCTGGGGATTGGCTGCTGGTTAGCCAATCTAGCCATGCTGATTGATCCCAGGTTGAGTTAGAGACTAAGTGCCCAAAAAATAAGGTGGAGAGCAATTGAGGGAGACACTTAGCTTTGACCTTTGGTTTCCACGTGCACGTGAGCATACACACTTACACATGTGTGTACCTGCACACACACACACACACACAGAATTTAAGATGAACTGGTGCGGTGGTACACAATAGTGATCCCCACATTTGAAAGATTCAAATAGTGTAAATTCAAATCAGTTGGAACCACTTGGTAAATTCAAGGCTATCCTGGACTACTTGGTGAGACTATCTCAGCAAAACCCAAAACAAAAAAAAATTAGGATAGATTAAAAAGGCATTAACAACCAGATGTGATGGGGCATGCCTTTAATCCCATCACTTGGGAGGCAAAAGCAGGCAGATCTCTAAGTTCAAGGTTAACCTGGCCTACAGAGTGAGTTCCAGGACAGCCATGGCTACACAGAAAAACTCTGTCTTGAAAAAACCAAAAAATTTTTTTTACTAAAATGGAGGCAAATGCCCCTATTTGTTGACTTCCTGAGGTAATGAGAGGGCCTTCCCCTTGGGGCTGACGGGCAGTACTCAGGCCTGCTGGGCAGTCCTCATCAGCCAGTTCACCAGAGGTTCTCCAGGTCTCTTGGGGTGGCCTTGAAACAGTCTTTCAGGGGTGGGGTCTGCCTCTTCCAACCTGTAGTCATTTTGCTGTTCCAACCAAGGTTTGAAGACCAAGTGGGATTTCTGAGTCTGTCTGGCCTGGGTCACCTGGGTCCTGTGTATCGCATCCTCTTTCTGAAAACCTCAGTGGTCTTAGGTCTGCTCAGAGGAGCCCACCAAGTCAGATGCAGGATGGGGGTTGCAGTGGTCCTCACCCAGCGACTGTTAAACTTGAACTCAGCCCTGGCTGCTGCTTCTGCAGAGCTAGGAGCCCATGTGACTAAGAATTACGCTTTCGAAGTCCATCCCCACCACAAGCAGATCAGGCCCTTCAGAAACAGCAAAGCAGCCTCCTCTCACGTTGCGTCATTGCTACGGAAATGCAAATACGCCACTGTTGTGTGACCAATATTGCAAAAATTAGAAAGAGGAAGTTGGGTTTTGTTCTTGAGTGAGTTCAGCCCTGGCGGAGACACAGACTGGTCTTGGAAGAACGGTGAGTAGAAACTGGCTCCTGGGATCATTGGTGAGCCCTAAAATGTTGTCGCTGTTGTGAGGGGGGGTTGCATGGGGGAGTGTAGTGGGGAAACACTAGAAGCCAAACAGGAACCATTCAAGGCAGACAGATGTTTTCAAGGCAGGAAGTTGCTGGGAAATGCTAGCGGCATCTCATTTCTTGTCATTGTCCCTCAGTGGCTCACACTGGAGAAAAGACAGTTGCTATAGGCATTGACTGGCAAGCAAGAGAAACTTCTGTCACTACAGAGTACTGGACGTGCTGTTGGCAGATGGGGCACGGCTCAAACTTATGAGATGAGATGGTGAAGCTCAAGAGGGGCACAGATCCAAGGCTGACCCCATGCAGTGATGACCCCATTCAGAATGTCCCAGGCCTCTCTCCTGTCCTCCAGGCTTGAGGGAAAGAAAGCAGGTCTTTATCTAAGCTGAGGAGGTAGTCCCAGTTGAGTCCTTAGTGGGGGATAGGCCTTCCCACTCCAGGTGGCCTGGAATCTTCTAGAATCTTCAGTTTAGATATTCACAGATGCACCTGCCTAGCAGGGCACTGCTAGGAAAGAAAGCTGAGCCCATCAAGGACTCCTTGGGACCCCCAAGCTGTGCCTGGGCAGCTCTGGGAGTGAGTGGTACCTTAGGAGCCTGGCAGCCCTAAGATCACAGCAGCAGAGATGGATCGATAGGATTGTGGATAACAGTCTGATACTGTGCCGTGCAAAGGGCACAGAGACAGAAGAGGCAGGGCATATTTGAAAAGCCGGGCTCTGGGACCTGTGGTGAGTGTAGGGCAGGACTCACTGTCATTGTGAATGACCAGCTTGTTTTCGTTTTTCTGGGGGATCTGTGAGTACAGTAGAGGATGAGCAGCTTTGAGGGGACAAGGAGAGGACCCTGATGGAGAAAGAAAGCCAGGAACAGGGTAATGGACAGTTGCAGAGCCCAGAACTGTGACTTTGGTCAACTTCTCAGACTCTGCCTTGATTTCCCTGTCCGTAAAGTGGAATCTGAATGATGCCAAGCTTGCTGAGGTTTAGAGCTTATGCAGCTCTTCCTCAGTTTAGATTGGTCCTTCTGGTCCATCTTGACATCCTGGGTGGTCGTTGCTAGCCATTCGTGTGTGTGTGTGTATGTGTGTATGTGTGTGTGTGTGTATGTGTGTGTGTGTGTACAGGCATATGTGTGTAAGCCAGAAGACAATCTCAGGTGTTATTCTCCAAGACCTGTCTTCCTTGTTGTTTTTGAGACAGGGCCTCTCATTAGCCTGACTAGGCTGGCTGGTCAGTGGGCCCCAGATCTGTCTCTATACCCTCAGCACTGGGATTACTAGAGCAGGCCATTGTACTCAGCTGTTTTTTTTTTAACCTGAGTCCTAGGGAATCAAACTAAAGTCCTTACGCTTGCAAAGCAAGTGGTTTACTGACAGAGATCTCTTCCCAGGCCCTGCTTCGGTGAGAGATGGAGCAGGTACAGAATACTCTGTCAGCTCACCCCGGCCTCCCAAGCCTGTGAATGAACTGGTCGGTCCCCACAGAAACTTTCTGAGCTGATAACTTACAGAGTGCTTGGGGGGATGGGTGGGGCCAGACCCAGCAAGGACAGGAGGAAGTGGTTTGTCTCAACTGGGCTGCTACAGGCTCAGTGAAGCCTGCTTCTGCTCCTGAGGGTAGAAGTGGAGGCTAACTTCTGTTTCTAGAGGAATCTGTACCTCCCAATGTTCAGGGGCACCAGAGCCACACTGGACTCTGTGTACAGAGGTCGAACACATCATGAGATTAGCACTAAAATGAGCTGGTCTTCAGAAGCCTGACCAATGAGTGAGAGGCATGGTCCTGTTGCCCTGTGGTGAAAGCCAACGCCATAGGCTGGGTATCTTTTTTTGTTTGTTTGGTTTTTCAAGATGGGATTTCTCTGTGTAACAGTCTTAACTATCCTGGAACTTGCTCTTGTAGACCAGGCTGGCCTCGAACTCATGGAGCCTGCCTCTGCTTCCCGAGTGCTGGGATTAAAGGTGTGCGCCACCCCCCCACCCCCGGCGACTTTGGATATCTTAATACATGTTCATAAAGTTTCCACTGCATTGCACCTTCTATTGGCCCTAGGTAGGCTGATCGTGATCCCCCATGTACAGATAGAAAAACAGAGGCTCCTTTGTAAAGTGACTGTGAGGGGAGTCAAAAGCAGCATTGGGCAGATATAAAACCCAGATGTTGCTGGGTTTGTGGACTGTTCTCATGGCTACAAGAAGGCTCCGAGATGGGTGTGTGCTGTACCAGGACAGAAGAAAGCACAGGGTTGGTCATGGCTGTGATGGCCTGTCTCTGCCTGCCTCTGGGCAAGGCGACTGACTGGGCAGGGACCAAGCTAGTCCGGGAAAGTAATGAGAGATGAGAAGGCCCTTCATTCACTGTGGTCACTTCCCTCTGTGCACAGGATCCTCCATGCCCCAGATACCCAGCAGGCGAATGAGGGGTTAGACCCTACAGGTCTGTGCTGGTGGGGAGGAGTGCAATAGGGCAGATCCTGTATAAAATGGAGGTAGCACCGTGATGGGTTGAGGGCAAGTCAACTGCAGCCTGGTGACATGTCTTGCACCCACAGTGAGGCAGACATTCGGACCATCTTGAGGTCCTTCCCACTCTCCTTTCTGGTGCTCTCAGTGTTAGGACTCAGGTACTAGGACAGCCTCTTCCGGTTAGCAGGTAGGCTCTGTGGCATCTGGGCCTCACATTTGATTTTCCTTTAAAAAGCTGACTGGTGAGACCCTGTTTCAAAAACTCCCCAATTGGGGCTGCGCCTACTGCCTGCCATCTACATTGGCCACTGAACTTAGTTTACTGGTCTCAAGTCCTTTCCCCAACACCCACGCCAGTGATCCCTGCCCGGTCTAATATATGGCCTGGTCTGTTAACTTCACTTTTGTTACCTTTCCCTTTCTACTGTGTCGCTTGCCCATCTCTGAACCCCTAGGGATGAGGGATGATTAGATGCTTGGGTTCTGTAAAGCAGGGTGATCTGGACACTCAGGTCCTGGGAGGTGGGATAACCTATGCTGGAAATGTAATCTGGAGTTTAAAGACCCCACCAATACTGCACAAAGAACACACAGACAAAGTGAAATAAATTGACAAAGCAGCTTTTACTTTTGCAAAAGGGTACGTTTCTAGGTGGCAAGCACATAGAGCAAGTTTTTATCATTATGCAAGGGTCTTGTGTCTTTTCCCCACAGGCTGGGGTTCAGCCTCACTTGCTATTGGCTAGTTTAAAATCTGCTCCAAGTTTGTGAGTCTCTATATTAATTGTCACCTACTGCAAATAGAGGCTTCTCTGATGAGGATGGAAGGGCACACTAATCTATGGGTCTAATAAGTCGTCAGGAGAGTGTTTAAGACAATGTCTACTTGGCAGAATAGTAGTAATAGATTCTTCCCTAAGGCCTGTGATGTGCCTCATCATAGGTTCTTGGCTTGATAATGGTGCTAGGTATGGGTTTCATCTTATGGAATGAGCCTTAAATCCAATCCGAAAGTCATCATTTACTCCCATGGTGTTCATGCCACTACTACAATGCTGAGCCTGTCTTTCTAGGCCAGTCATTATGGTAGCTCAGGGCACAGCTGGGTATGACTGATGGTTACTTTCTTCCTCTGTTAGCAACTTCCAGTGCCATGAAAGCTAGCTAGCAGGGATGAAACTTCCAGGTCAGCACCAGCTTTATTTCCTCCATGTTTCATGACTCCAATATGTGATATCTTTAGTAATTGGGTCTTACCATCAAATTCTGTAGGGTGAACAATAACATTGGCCTGTAATGTTTGGAGGTCTATGGGCCTCATTGGCCAACAACTCCAAAAGAGGTAACCCACTCCTAGTCCTGGGTACTTTACTTGTTAGCCTATGGTGTTTAGTAGGGGTATTACTAGTCACCCCATTGTAGGGTAGATCTATTTTAACTCTCTCTCTCTCTGTGTGTGTGTGTGTGTATGTGTGTGTGTGTTAAAGAAACGTGTATAAGAGGCTTTCATATGAGTTTTTTTAAAGGTCTTTAGTGTTATTTATCCCTTCCTGGATTCCCTCCTCTGCTTTGCCCTCTCACCCCATCCCAGTTTAATCCTTCCTGTTCCAGTATATACAGCCCTGAATGGGCTATCTCTATCACATCCCCTCCTTCCAAGGCTCTGGGATCATTGCAGAAGAGGGAACATAAAGATTGTCAGCGCCAAAGGCAACAGGTGACTATAAGGAAAGACTGTCTTCTGGACACAGCAGGACAGGTGCATATATGAACTCACAATGGTTGGCACAGCACATACCAGATCTGTGCAAGCTCCGGCTGGACACAACCCCGGGATGGAGAGTGGAGGTGGACACAGAGTCCGATGCCTAGTAGTAGAGCTGTTGGCAATTGATAGCTGCTGAGAGATGGAGACTAGCTTTCTTTAAGACTGTAACCCCTGGTAGGCCGACGATACTCCAGTGGAAGGCCACATATCCAACATATGAGCAAAATAAGCTGAGCTCAATGGTTTAAAATAAAAAGACACAAATTTAGGTGGGTAGAGAAGGGAGTGGGTGTGGGAGGAGTCGGGGGAGAGGAGTGACTGCATAAAACATATTGTGTGAAATTCTCAGAGAACTAATAAAAAAACAAGAAGGAAAAATTCAGTGCAAAGAAAATGAATGAAATGAGAAAAGGGGTCCTCTGCCCTGGCCATTAAATTTTGGGAATGGGGTAGGGCCTTTAAGTAAACAAAAGTCTTTAAAGATGAGGAGATTACAAAATAGCATTGCAAAGGTCGCATTCCCGGGGATCATTCTTGCAATAGAAAGCATTTAAGTTCCTTGTAATTATTACCCTCACTTGGGCACCCCGCTCTTAAGACATGGGCGACCTGGGCAATGGAATGACATGGATACTTAGGTCCTGTAGGTGGGTTAGCCTGAACTCTCAGGGCCTATGAGATGGTATGACTTGATCCCATGCTCTCAGGTCCTGTAGGTGGGTTAGCCTGGATTCTCGGGGCCTATGAGGTTAAATGACCTGATCCCATGCTCCTCTGCCCTGTAGGTGGGTTAGCCTGGACTCTTAGGGCCTATAAGATGGTATGACCTGATCTTATGTTCTCAGGGCCTGTAGGTGGGTTAGCCTGGACTCTCATATCCTATGAGATGGTATGACCTGATCCCATGTCTTGTGAAGTAGATCCCGGAAGGTGGATGACATGTATACTCAGGTCCTGTGAGGTTACCTGGATACTCAGATCTTGTGAAGTGGGATATAGCATGGTGACTTGGGTCCTGTGAGGTGAAATGACTTGGACAGCCAGGTCCTGAGAGATAGAGCAGCCTGTACACACTCTACACAGAATACACTCAGACCCTATATTCTACCTCATGACTATCCTCCAGAGTCCTCTCAGATTTGGGTCTCAGCTTTTAGCTCCTGACAGTTAGGTTTGTGATCTTGTGAGGCTGAGTCATGATCTGGACTTCCTGTCCCAGTTGTCACCTGCCTGGTGATGTGATGGGCCTAGTCAAGTAAGGTCTACTTTCTGGAGGAATGCTGCATTTTATGATCTCAACTTTAGTTTTATGTTTTCAAAATTTGCATGTAGTCAAAGGCTATTTCTCTGTGTGGATGTAGATGCATTAGAAGGATTCTAAACATCCACTGGCATGTTGATTCCAATTCCAGCATTCATTTGCTCACCCAAAATATCTATTGAGTCTCATGTGCCTGACCAAGGGCTGTGTGATGAGGCTCCTTCTCTTTCACTCACATGCCAGCCAGGAGAGGATGAGGAGGACAGTGGCGTATAAGGAAGAGAAGCTCTGGGTGAGAGCAGGATTGGGGGGGTACTGAATGGGGGAGGGGAACGGGATGGAGCATATGGGAGTCATGGAGTGTCTTCTTGAGGGAAAAGCCTTTTTGAGGGCCAGATAAAGCAAGGGCTGAGAAATCCTGTTCTTTAGTGAGGAAAAGTTTGTGCAAAAGGTCTGGGGAGGCTCCTAGGAGAATATCAGAGCTAAGGGAGTCTGGGTGGAGAGAGTGTCAAAGTGGACAGTGGTATGACAATGTCAATGTCAGTTTCAGGCTTGCTCATCTATCTTGTTTCATTACCTTTTGCATTGGAAATTGCCAAACATAGTTCCAAATAGAGTTATAGGGTGAGCTGAGGAGCTTGTTATGAGGGCAGCCTGAACTTACAGAAAGAATGCAATTCAGGGGACCTGCAAGATGGCTCAACAGGTAAAGGCATTTCCTGTCAAGCCTAAAGACTTGAGTTCTATCCTCAGGACCCTCATGGTGGAAGGACAGAACACACCACAAGCTGTCCTCTGACCTCCAGGCCTGTGCTGTGGCACACTCGTGCTCTCCCTACACACCCATGCACACACAAATGTGCATATGTATACATAGTAAGCAAAAATATTGAATAAACATAGATGTAAGAAGATTAAACCTGAGATGGAAAGATGGTTCAACAGGTAAAGGCACCTGTAGCTGAGTCAGTCTTGTAGCCCTGGAGCCTGCGTGAAGGAAGGAGAGAACTGACTCCACGAAGTTGCCCTCTGACTGCCACATGGTGACTAGGACTCTTTCACACACACACAAATGTGTAAGGAGATATAATAGTAATTTTATTTTGTTTAAATATTAAATGAGCTGGGCGTGGCAGTGCACACCTTTAATCTCAGCATTCAAGAAGCTGACTCAGGCAGATCTCTGTATCTCAAGGCCAGCTTGTTATTTATAGCAAGTTCCAGACAAGCCAGGACTGCACAGTAAGACCCTGTCTCAAAAAAAAGATCAGATGAAAAAGCTCCCAGATTTGAGTTCCCAAACACATGATAGGTAGCTCTGTCCTTGATGTGCTATAGCCCTGATGGCCAACCTTCATGCATTCCTGGACTGGAAACCTGTGAATTGTCTGTCAACCTAGTTTCAGGCAAAAATTATTGCTGCGCTTAGTTAGCACTTAGTCTCTTTTATGATTTTTTAAAAATGTTGCAAGATCCCTGGTGGCAGTAGGCAGCA
>LOJH01030160.1:5339-22538 GCA_001685095.1 Ellobius talpinus
TCTGTAATGAGATCTGGTGCCCTCTTCTGGCCTGCAGGTGTACATGCAAGCAGATACTGTATATGTAATAAATAAATAAATCTTAAAAAAAGCTCATCTGCAAAGCATTTAAACCTTAAGATACAATAGATTCCTAGGCCAGAGTAAGGACCGCACTGCACCAGAAGACGTCCCTTTATTGTCAAAGGCACACTGGAAGAACTGGTTTATGGCTTCATAAAAGTGGTTTCGCTCCTGGGCTTTCTGTCCTACTGGAGGAGGTAGAAGCGTGAGAGTAGTCATTCATGTGTGTATAATGTAAAAGCCAGAAGTAGACACTGGCTCTTCTCTCAGTCACTGTCCACTTTGTATTTTCTGAGACGGGGACATGACTCTCACCTATTCCACTAGAACAACTGGCCAATGAGCCTGCAGGATCCACCTGCCCCTAAGCACTGGGGTTACAGAGGTGGGCTCCAAACTCAGATCCTCATGCTTGCTCAGCAAACAATTTACCTGCTGAGCTCTCTCCCCAGCCCCAGGTGGGAATTATGTAAGTAATTTAGTTTGGCCAAACACGAACCCCAGTATTAACTTTCTGACACATAGCCATCTCAAATAATAAAGACTCATCTAGCCAATAATGACAATGTGCAATGGCTACAGTGGATGTCCCTGGGGCTGGGGGTGTTGCTCAGTAATTGCAGTGATGGAGCACTAGCCCAGCATGAGTGAAGGACTAGTTCAACTCTGAGACTCCATCCCATCAACCTCTAAAGACCCAATCTTCAGATGCTCAGCATCTGTAGAAAATAAAGCAATCATCATTCTAATGTATGGGTCACTCAGAAAAGGGTATCAGTTTTCATTATTATGAGTATCACAGGTATGATTTTATGTGTTTATGAAAAGGAAAAAAAACTTTTTAAAACCATCACAGCTGCTTGGTCTAACTTCCTCCTCCTCACTGAGGGGGCCTGTGCTTCCTCCCATCGACCTCCATTTGTGATGTCATAACAGGACTACCTAAGAATACTTGCCAACTGCTATGGAAACTGGTGGCACTAATTCATCACCTCAGTCTCAACCCTGGACAAGAGAGAAGAAAGCATCTCTTGCTGTAACCCCACTCCGGACTCAACTTGTGCTTGCCACCTACTAATAACCACCCACTAGTATAAAGCAGAATACAGGGGCCAATTCTTGGGGTCTGGGCTTATCATACAACACCTGAGAGCTGGGTATCTTCATCCCCATCTTCCATCAGGTCCAACCCCAACCCCAAGAGTATTATCAACATGGTTCCTTCTTCCTCTCAACCCACTCAACTCAATTCAATTCAGAATATTACTTAATACAGAGACTATATGTAACAAAGGAGGAGTTGGGACAGTGTTAGAGCCCTTGCCTAGAACATTCATGAGGCCTATGTTCAATCTCCAGTACAACAAAAGGGGGGGAAAGGAAGGTAGAAGGGTGGGGGGACAGAAATAAAGAGGGAGGGTACCGATTTATTGTTCTGTATATATATATATATATACACACACACACACACACATAAAATCTTAGACTGATACTACTTAAATCGACCACCCCAAATCATTTGAGGAGTAACTGAGCTATGCAGGTACTGGTCTGGAAGTCTTGAATCACCTTCTTGCCCAAGCCTGTAGTTCCCAGCCATGTCTCAGGGCTCTGTAGCCCCGCAGTCTGGGGGACTGGAGAGGGAAGGTTCTGTTGTCCACAGCAGAGTGAATGCATAGAATCTCCAGGATCTGGACACCTCAACATTCCTTTTTTTTTTAAGCATCCCGCAAAATTCCTAGATTCTTGTCCTAGATTTTAGGACAAGAAGTCCTCAAATCTAAGGAGCAAGGCAAGGACTGACAGAAAAGTTTACCACCATGTGTCATACATACATCTTAAACAACTAAAGATTAAGGGTTAAATGTATAAATTTTATTAGTTATTTGTGTGTAGGTAGGTGGCACAAGCCATGTCAAATACATTTACAGTTCAGAACAACTTGAATGAGTTGATTCCCTCCTTTACACTGTGTTGAACTCGAGGATATAAGCAGGTCACATCTGGCAGCAAGGCCTACACCTACACCCACTGACACAGTGTGAGGATCCCCGAAACAAAGTTTCCCACACCAAGAAACAAGTACACAACAAGGGAGCAGGTGCTGGGTGGGAATACAAACAGCAGGGGAAGTCCCAAGTGAATGTGTGTTGACATGAGAGCCATATCAAGGACGACCACAGCTTCAGGCTCATGGGAACAAATGGCAAGCCCCACACACATACACACACGTAGTGAGGCTCAGATGACAATGTGTGGTCCATGTGTGGATGTTATACATAGTATATGCAGACAAATGTCTAAAATACCCCACTTACAGCCTGAAGACTGCTCCCTTACCAAGATTGGCTACACCAGCCGAGGCTTTCAGCTTGTGTATACATGTCTATACCCTGCCTCTCTGTATACATAAACAGTATGTAACTTGCTGAGCTTCTGGGTCCGCACATTATCTTTCCCTCCTTCCCTTGCCACTCCATTCAGGTATGTCCCCAGCTGTACTGGATATGGTGGTGGGAGAGCAGTGTCTGGACTGGAGCAGGGGCAGTAAAAATTCACAAGCATTTCACTAATCAAGATCATGGTGAAGCGCCATGGATGGCACTAGGGAGCAGAGCAAACAAAACTCCAACTGAGACAGGGGCTGTGACTGAGCAGGCAAACACTAGCCTAGTATGAGCAAGGTTGAACTATTATGTCGCAGGCATGTAAGTTCTGAGTAACACTCACCAACCTCCAGAGTAATAAGCCCTTGTTTACTGACAAAATTGTGGGCTGATGAAAGTCACTCTTGGAGTAGTGAGGGGCCATGTCACAATCCTGATCAACAGGATAATCAGAAAAGGCTAATGAAGTGCTCTAAACAGGTATAAGTGCTTTTTAAAATTGTGTACTGGACTGGGGCTCAGTTGGTAGAGTGCTTACCAAGTATACATGGAGGCCTGGGTTCCATAACAGGAATCACATAACGTGGTGTTGGGTGGTGGCCAGCATGGGGGGGAGGCACGCACAGACAAAGGAAGATGAGAGACCTTAGGCCAGCCTGGACTATGAGATTTCCATCTCAAAAATAAACAATACAGAGAGACTATGTACTCTTCCTGGCTCTTCTTACTGCAAACAGCAAAACTAGGTCCTGTTCTATCTGGTCCAGAAATAATCCCACACAATTCTCAGGATTTGCGTCTACTATAGACGATGTGGACTTATCAACTCCATCCTATATGTTGTCCTTTTGCAACCACAACCCGGCACCACAATCCCTTGCCAACCAGGCAAGGGAGTGCAGAGCTTTAATCCCAGCACTCAGGAGGCAGAGGCAGGAGGATGACTTGAGTTCAAGGCCAGCCTGATGTACCTAGTGAGTTCCAGGACAGCCAGAGCTACATAGTGAGAGTTCTTTTTGTCGTTTCAACAAGATTGCGTAAGTGCTACATACAGTATGTAACAATGTTTTTTTTACTGCCAAACCAGGTGAAAAGGGGAGCAATGTGTGCCCATTCATCAGATCTGTGGGAGTTTTTACAAATAAAGCTTGATAGCATTTGAGATCTACTGTTTATTTTGGGATTTTGAAAGATGAATTCTTAGAAGTCAATATTAAGTCAGTAAGGCAACCAATGCTATCTGAAAAGGAATGTTCAATCCTGAGGTCAACAGCTACTGCTGGACCAAGTGCCCTCCAATAGCAGCTGTCCTCCCAGCTTTCTCAATGAGCAGTTTGATTGTTTTCTGTTTTTTTGTGACAGGGTTTCTCTGTTTATCTCTGGCTGTCCTGGAACTCACTACATGGGTTGGGCTGGCCTCAAACTCAGAGATCCGCCTGTCTCTGCTTCCAAGTGCTGAGATGAAAGGTGTGCGCCACCACTGCCCAGCGTGTACTTTTTCTTAAGGAAGAAACATTCTCACACCACACAGGTGAGTCACAGCTATCGGACATAGATACAGACAAGGACTCATTCTGAGGACAAGGGTATCAGCTTTTCTGGGTTATATGTTTATAGTATTTGTTTTGTTTTTTGGCCACTCGGAATGATGCAGCGCACAGCCTGGTCATGTGCTTTAGCCCTGTAGTACTCTAATGTTTCAATGCCAGCGAGTCTTTCTGGCTTCCAGAATTAGCTAGCCTTTTTCCAGTGGCACAACCGACCACACTGATATCCAGGACCAGAGCTATAACCAAATAGCTTGAACATCGACCACAGGACCAACCCTCCAGCACAAAAGTGACAAATGGCAATGGAGAACTCTCTGGGTTTAAAGTTCTAGTACCTGGACTTAGCATATACTATCCAAAGCAAAGATCATGGGGAGATCACAAAACAGCAGTGGAGGTGTGCAAACCCTGGTGAGAATATTCCACAACAGGTGGATGGAGTAAACCACAAAAGGAACAAAAACAAGGGCAGTGCAAAAAAGCATCACAACACGGTGATGCAAAAGGCAGAAGGGAAACAGGACCACAACCATGGCAGCCTTGACAACCAAGGTGAACTCAGTCCTCTGGTGGGCAGACCTGACAGAGGAAACAACAGTCAAGAATGAAGTAGTGCCCAATGTTTGGACTGTTGTCTGTCTTAGCTATCATAAGCAAGAGGATCCCTTCCAAGCTACTAGTTCTGCAAGTCTTGAAGAAGGGCTGGAGAGTTGACTCAAAAGTTAAGAGCACTAACTGTTCTTTTTTAGGTCCTGAGTTCAACTCCCAGCAACCACATGGTGACTCAAAGATATCTATAAGGAGATCTGAAGCCGCCTTCTGGCATCCAAGCATACACACAGGCAGAACACTGTATACATAACAAAGATTTATTTTTTAAAAAATCTTGATGAAAATTGACTAGCTTGCCTCTCCCTGTCAAGGTGAACCTCTATTTGATACAGATCCCAGTCATATGAATTCCTTGATCATCTCACTGGCAGTAAGACTGTCTCTACTGATCTCATGAAGCTAAACTGGTCCTCCTGGGGCTTTGCACTGGGTATGTAGCTCCAGACAGCTGTCCGATAAAGCAGGAAGCCCGCTTCAGGGACCAGTGCCCACAGAGGTTAAATAGACCTAGAAATAGACCCCATTTTACAGAACAGATCTAAGGTCTAAAAGAACCCTGATTTACATTAGTTACATGAAAATGAAGCCCCAAGGAAAGACACACACAATTTGTATTCATTAAATAAAACTGGGGCTTTCAGTTTAGCTTTATCATGTAAAAATATGTTCACTGGAGATCCTTATTGTAATCTGCATCTTCCAAACTCTGGTCTAAACACTGCAATGGAAACTGAGGTGTATAAAATACTAAGGAGCTGGTGACTACATCTGCACTGCTTTCTCATTCATAAGTATTCACTTCCACAAAACCAAAAAAAAAATCTGCTCAACTCCGGTATGTAATCAACTTCTATGGGGAAAAATAATAGCATGCACGGCAAACAGAGACACGGGAGCTTGACATCACCCGTGGCAAGCAGTGGTCCAAGAACAGTTTGCAAAGAAACATAAGCTGACCTTGTAAAGACAGGGTATAGACTGAAGGACCAAATTTCACCCTTGGGTCCCCGCTCTGGGTGTTTTCAGTGAGTGCACAGCGCAGCACTAAAAGCACACTAAAATATTAGCTGGAGCAAGACCCAGCTTGGGCAGCCTTTACAAACCATATGAGGAGGGACGGGGCACAGCTGACATCCAGAGCTACCTGTAGCCTAGGTCTATCGACACCTTAGAAACAGCAACCTCCTTCCTTCAGTAGCAATTTCCCTTCAAAGTCACTCAAAGATAGGCCTGTGTGAGGATACTGGTGGTCAGAGTAAAATGGATATACATAAAACCTCCCCAAAAGGACCTATAATGTGGATACTCATGAGGCTGAGACAGGAGGGTAAATGATTCCAGACAATCATGAACTACACAGAGAACTCTGTCTCCGAAAGAAGCTTTCAGCCTGCTATAGTGGAACACTCCTTTAACCCCAGCACTCCATAGACAGAGGCAAGCAGATCTCTGTGAGTTCAAGGCCAACCTAGTCTACAAATCACCAGGGCTTTTACATATATAAACCCATCTCAAAAAACCAAAGCAAATAAATAAAAATAAAAAAAAGTTTCAAGTTATTTGGCTAAGACTCTAACAGGAAATCTAATTTCTTTTTTAACACTTTCATCACAGCACAGGGTGCCTGTCCCATCTTTAGCCACACAAACAGAACACCATGCCAGGTTCCTCTCCTTAGAGATCACCCAGCATCCTGTCTTTCACTTAAGGGCTGAAAAACTAGTGCCCGGAGGTACTGTGAAAATTTTACAGCAAAAGCAGCCTGATTTTATTGTAAAGTCAAAGAAGGCTATTTTGGGTAGCAGCGACTGAACATACAGAGCAATGGTGAACACATCACTGGCTGTCCACAGAACACATGAATACTGACCATTTTTCAATAGCTTACTATTATTCTATATGCATTGGTATTTTGCCTGCATGTCTATCTGTGTGAGGGAATTGGGTCCCGTAGAACTGAAGTTACAGTTTTGAGCTGCCTTGTGGGTGTTTGATATTGAACTCGGGTCCTCTCGAAGAGCAGCCAGTGCTCTTAACCACTGAGTCATCCCATCTCTCCATCTCGAACACTGGTCATTCTTGAGGTCAAATCACTATCACTGAGGAAAACTTAAGTGCTCACAAATAGGAAGACTCAACATGGCAAACATGGTCTCCCAAATTAAATTTAAGCAGTGAAGGACAGCAGAGACTACACATTCTGTGAACAATGAATGTTGGGGCTCCTGTAATCTCAGCATGTGGGACAGAGGCAGGAGAGCAAAGTCATTCTTCAACAGGGAAGCTGTAGGCTGACCTATGCTATGTGAGAGGCAGGAAAAAAAAGAGCTGAAGAAAACATTCAGCACATAAGTGCTTGCTATGCAGGCACTAGACATCTAAGAATCTAGGCAGTCTCTAATCCCAGTTTTCACATGGGGGAGGAGACAAAAAGTTCACTAGCGCTTTGAGCCTCCATGAGAACATGCAAGAGCAGGTTCAAGGAGATGATGCCTCAACGGAAGAGACAGGATTATATATGCCCATATAATACCACATAAACCCACAAAGTAATTCAAAAGTACACTTGAAAGAAAAAAATCACTCTGCAACACAAACCCTGTCAAATTGGTTGGTGACTATTTCTACAGCTACAAGAAGTTGACTCTAATAGTCATATACAGAGAGCAGTAAAAACAGATGAGCAAAATTCCTTCACCCATTGCCAGGGTAACTGAGCAGCTGCAATAAGCAAAATGCATTGTTTACAAAGGGGGACCCTCTGTCCTGGAAAACATGAAAAACAGAAGGGAATCCAGATGCAGTCAGGACCACTGGACTCTGACAAAGGCTCTTACCTGTGATCCAAACAGGTAAGATCTTGTTTGCAATTAACTAAAAGAGATAGATAGGTGGATGGACGGACGGATGGACAGACACTCAGCAAACAGAACTAGAAGAGAACAATCTCTTTAATGAATGATACAGAACAAGTATCCTGTAGGTAGGTAAAGAAGATGGCTCAGGGCTGGAGAGATGGCTCAGAGGCTAAGAGCACTGACTGCTCTTCCAGAGGTCCTGAGTTCAATTCCCAGCAACCACATGATGGCTCACAGCCATCTGTAGTGAGACCTGGTGCCCTCTTCTGGCCTGCAAGCATACATACAGACAGAACATTGTATACATAATAAATAAATAAATCTTAAAAAAAAAAGATTGCTCAGTGGGCAAAGCCCTTGTACACAAAGTATAACTACCTCAGTTCAGATCCCCAAAGCCGTGTGATGTTAGCTAAGCTAAGGAGCCCACCTGTAATTATGGTACTCCAGAGTGATGAGAAGATACAAGTAATACCCCAGACTTCCCAGGCCAGCTTGCCTGAAGTAAGCAAGGTGGCTGGAATAGAGACTACTTCTGGGTGTGGTGCTGCCAGCACTAGGGAGACGTGGTAGTGAATTCCAGAAGAGCCAAGGTCATAGGGAAACCTTGTCTGAAAAATGGGGTGGAAACAGGACACCAACTCCCTATTATCATCTCCACATGTGCTGTGAATACACTTTTTCTAACATTTACTCATTTATTGTGTTTGGGGTGGAAGTATGGGTGGTAAGGCATGGGGGTAGAGATCAGAAAAAATCTGCAGAAATTACTCTTTCCTGGGGGCAGGTAAAATAGCTCAGGTTAAGAGCACTGACTGTTCTTCCAGAGGATCTGAGTTCAATTCCCAGCAACCACATGGTGGCTCAGAACCACCTATGATGAGATCTGATGCTCTCTTTTGGTATGCAGGGCAAAATGCAGACAGAACACTGTATACACAATAAATAAATTTTTTAAAAAAAATTATTCTCTCCTTCCACCATGTGGGTCCTGAAGATCAAACTCAGTATCTTGCTTGGTGGCTGTTATCAAGCCAGCCCCATAATAACGTTTTTTAAAGTTTTTTGAGGTAATGTCTTGCTATATAACACTGGCTAGCCTGGTCAAGAACTTGCTATACAGACCAAGTTATCGTCAAAAGTAGAGGTTTTCAAGATTTTGTATTTTATGTGTATGGGTGTTTTGCCTAAATACATGTATGTGCACCACATGAGTGCATGGTGGCCAGGGAGGCCAGAAACGGAAGAGAAATCCCCTGGAACTGGAGTTACAGATGTTTATGAGTTGTCATGTAGGTGCTAGACCCAAACCCAGGTGTTCTAGAAGAAGAGCAAGTGTTCTTAACCACTTAGCCATATCTCTCCAGCTCCAGCAATAAGTTTTTAAAAATATAACTAGGAATTTTTCCAATGGAGTTCACTTTCAGGAGTTCTTTCTCACATTTCCTCTGTTCACTCCCCCCCAATCTCTCTCACACACACACAAAGACAGAAGTGTAGGCCAAATCTCACAGCACAGGAGACAGAAATATTCAGATCTCTGCGAGTTCCAGATCAGCCTGATCTAGTGATTTGCAGGTTAGCAAAGGGCTATGAAGTGGGACTGTCTCCAAAGAAAGAAAATGACGACAGAGAAATGAGAATGCATGGTTAAATCACGGTGCGAATTCACAGATCTATTCTCTACTCAAAGAACTAAGCGCCAACACAGTGCAGACACGATGCTAAGAAAAAACAACAAGAAGTCAAACTCCACGGCCCCATTTACTTGGAATGTTCAGCACATTGATGGACAGAATCCAATTGATGGACACTGAGGGCTAGGTACATTGAGCAAGTACTGAGTGCACAGTGTTTTCTGGAGATGAACAACACCCTAAAATTATGCTGCTATACCAGGTTGGGCAGTGGTGGTGCACGTCCTTAATCCCAGCACTCAGGAGGCAGAGCTAGGAGGATCAAATCTCTGTGAGTTCCAGGACAGCCAAAGTTACAGAAGAGAAACAGTTTCAAAAGGGAGGGGTGTTTGAGGGGCCCATTCAGTAAACTGTTTGCTATGTAGGTATGAGTTCCAATCCTCAGCAACTACACGAATGGGCATTGTGGCATGTGCCTACAATCCTAAAATTGAAGACACAGAGACAGTATAATCCCTGGGGGTCCTGGCCAGCCAGTCCGGCTGGACCCGGGCTTGAGTTTAAGAGTCTGCACCAAAAATGGAGGTGGGGAAAGAGTGTGTGAGAGAAGACACCTGATGCCTTGCCTCTAAACACACACACACATCCACAAGCACATGTACAGAGACAGAGAAGCTGGTTTTTCTGAAATATTGACCACAACACATGTCCTTCAACAAAGAATATCTCCATATACAGCCACATAGATTCAGAATGGTTTCCTTTGGGGTTGATTTATTTCCAATCAAAATCATATTCAAACATGTTTCTAATTACCAAAGAGTGATGAGGCCATGGAAGTGGCTCACTGGGTAAAGCATCCACAAGAGAAAACTGACTTATGAAATTTGTTCTTTGGCCGCCACATGTGTCATGGTGCACACATCACACAGACAATAATGATAAAAAGCAATCTATCACAGTTTTGCGCTATGCTTGGTATCTTTTGTTATCAATGATCAAATTCTACCTGCTTCACCACAAGGATGGCCCGGGCCAATTTTGGCATGAGCTAAATATTCAAGGTATGAGGTAAGCCATACAAAGTCAGTCAGTAAAAGAAAGTCTCACTGCAGTTTACCATTTTGGGGGTAATGAGGTAAGAAACCCAAGCAAAATCCAAAGGGGTGTTTAAATGTAAGGCTATACTGACTACACATATGGCCAATGGTGTCTTGTGCCCAACATGAATGGCAAATGGTCTAAATAACAAACCCACATCATCTCCTGTGCTACCTGAGGGACGTTCTTTTACTTGCTCATTCCTGGGTTTTGTTATTTGTTTGGTACATGCGTGTGTCCATGCAGAGGTGAACATACAGATATGCACACATACAAGTGGAGGCCAGAAGTCAATACTTTCTTTTATCATTATCCATTTTATTTGTATTTTTATTCTGTATGTGCACATGATATGTGGGAAGACATGAAGAGGGCAACTTTAGAGTTTGTTCTCTTCATCCACCTTAACAAGGTTTGTGATCAATCCAAGCCAACAAAATTGGGAAGCAAGTGCCTTTTGCCTTCTGGGCTATTCTCACTGTCCTGATTTTATTTTATTTTATTTATTTTTGAGATAGGATTTGAATCTCTTGCTGAACCCAGAGCTTGCCAATTCAGCAGAACTAATTGGCCTGGAAGTGCCTATGTCTACCTCCCCTGTACTGGGATCGCAGGTGTACACAGCTGCAGTGAGCTTTTCAAATGGGTACTGGGGGTATGAACACAGATCCTCACTGCTTTGGGGACAAAAAGTGATGGAGTCCATCTCCCCAAACCCTCAGCCCCGATTTTTGTGTGATGCTTCACATGGGGAAAAAAGTACCTAATTTTCAGAGCTGTATGAGTGACTTCGCATCCTCTGACCTACCACTGGTAGTATCCTGACTGTCCACGACACTGTGATCAATTAAGAGTCTTCAAATGTTCCCCAAAGTGATACTGATGAAACACACTTGCAACCCAGGCAGTGGCCCACAGCCAGTTTCTGGGGGCTGTAGGTTTGGTCAGCCTACAGTACCATCACTGTTTTCAGTGATGCCCCCTCAACTGTTTCTGAAAGTACCATGGGAATGTGTTAGAAGGGTTAGCTCACTATCCGAACACCCGTGGCTACATCTGAGGTGTATTATTATAGGAGTAAGGAAGCCACCCTATAGAATTCATTCAGTACTCATAAAGCAATGTGCCGGTTCATCAAAAACAGACCTTCCCAACCGTCCCAGGTAGAATATTCTGGGGCTGACACCTAATATAAGGCTCTGTCTTCCAGCACAGGATGTCAGGGAACCTCAGCCACTGGTATGAGATCAAAACAAAGGACCCAGGTTTTACTATCTGCAGCAGAAGTGTCTCACAGAACTGTCCTGCTTCCCACAAGGATCCTCCTTGATCTTTTACATTCTCATCACCCAAAAGAATTGAGAAGAGAACATCACACAGACTGGTTCCCAGGTTTCAAAAACCAGTGAATTTGAAGCACCTGTTAATTAGACAGCATAAGCTGTTGACAAGGCACCTGGGAGTCTATCAACAACTGTGACTCAGCAGTGATCTCCACCCTTGGTGCACTGATCTAAGGATCTATTCACAAACTCAGAAAAGGCCAGCTGAGACCCAGGCAGTTTGGCATGAGCTCACCTTGGCTTCAACTACGCACTGGCCTTTTAGTACACGGACTCTTTATTTCTCAGGCCAGGGCTTCTCTGAGACATCCATCCCTCTTCCCATCCCATCTGGGTCGCTGCTAGTCTCGCTGAGTGTCCATCACCTTGTTCCGGCCCCAGGGCAACGTACTGTATGTATACTGTCTTAACTTCGAAACTCTGCAGTAACTTTCCAGGAAACCTTCAGGTCCCAACCTTCTGCACACAGGTCTGCTTATCTTCAACAATTTCAACTCCCCTGACTTCGGTTAACCAAGAAATGCATCATTTCTAGAAAAACGGTAGGACTGCCCAGCCCCTGCACTGACACTTGAAAACTTTCTGCCAACTCTCTGAAGTCCAAATTAGTTCAGAACAAGTACTTTATGAAGCAGTGACATTCAACACTTGCCACTGGAAAGAAATACCCTGTTACAACCTTGGGCTCTTCCCCTGCTTGGAGAATTAGCAGCAATATTACTCTTCTAAAAACAACTGGAAACACTAACTAAAGTAAACTTAGGAGGCACTCAACAGCACCCTTCAGTAGACATTATGATGGTCTAAAAAAGCCCTGGTGGACCACTAACAGTGGCAGGAAAGGCTTGTTTCTTCTCTATGTACGTTCCAATAAAAGGCAGTAAGTGGAATCAGCAGCTAGCTATCACAGCATTATTGCTTACAGCTCCAGCTCCCTCTTTCACAACTGTCTAGCCTGAGTTCCTTGAAAACTGTAGTTCCTGTTCATATCCCATAACCCGAAGGAATGTGAGGTCATTTTTCAAGCAAACAACACAGTAGTGCACAAATGGTTAATGAAGGCAGGTAGAACAAAAGGTCCCTGTGGCTCCTTTCCAAGGACGTGACAGAGATGACCTGCAAAGCTTTTAGGAACAATGACATCTAAAGGGCTTGCTTGGTGTTATATGGGAGACCAAGTGGAAATTTCAATATGTAGCCCATGACTGCCTAGAACTTAAAAAGTGCTAGGTAGGATTACAAGAGCCACCTGCCCAGCGCTGATTTGTGTTATTGGCTACTTTCCTGGAGTATCTATCTTTTCTTCCTTCTCATAGAGCAGGGCAAACAATCCCATAGGTAGCCAGTTTTTGCAATAACAGACCGGAAAGAGAGCTCCTATAAAAGTCCCAACAAAGACCAATTTAAGATGCTGATTGGGCTGGGATGGTGTTGGTGCGGCCTTTAATCCCAGCACTCAGGAGACAGGAACAGGAAGATCTCTGTGAGTTCGAGGCCAGCCTGGTCTACAGAGTGAGTTCCAGACAGCCAGGGCCATAACACAAAAAAATCCTGTCTTGAAAATGGGGGGGAAAAAGCTGATTGAAAAACCTGTTAACAGTATGTGGGACTTACGAAAAACTTAAGCCTACCTCCTAAGCCTGGAGGCCTGATGACCTGTCTTCCTACTGCCACTGCTACCACCCAAAACTTAATCACTAGGAATAACACAAAAGTCAATCGTACACACCTGTAATCCCAGGAGGCAGCCACAAATGATCAGGATATTCAAACCTAGCCTGTGCTACAATTAGACCCTGACTCCAAGCAATGAAAGACACACAAATGGCCATCAAGCTGCTGGAGCTTCAAAACTCCAAAACAAATGTCCCCAGACACCACATCAGCTCAGCTCCTGTCATTTTTTCAGTTTTCTCCTAATTTTTTACCATTAACTCTAAATCCCTATTTATGGGCTATCAAAACCAGGAATTAACTGGTCAAGGAGTCACACTCCATAAGAATGGGACTGATCCATCCAGGGGTTCAGATCCATCCAGGGGTTCAGGAATAACACTGACTAAACTGATATTGGGTCATCACCGTCCCCCATTCTGCCATGATATAATCACAAGCAGGCATTTCTGCACACTTTGCCTGTGGTGTTCTCACCCCCGCTGCAAAAGTCTGCCCACATAAGCTACATTCATTGCACATCTGTGCCTGTCCATGACATGACTGGTGACATGACTGATTTCAGCACAACCTTGATATATATGGATGACCTTTTCCCTAGGATTGAGAAACTTGAGGCATCGATAGCTTAAGCACAAATTCTCAATAAAACCCTAGTCAATTCTGCCATGGTACTTCCCAACTATGAACTAACTTAATGACCTCCCTGACCGAAGAACTAATTCAGAAGAAAGAACAGTAAAAGCAGCAAGGGAAGGATTCACGTTCTTTCCTGTCTATGCTGTTATCCTTGGACTGGGGAGGAGACATTAACCAACAGGCAGGCAGGCTGAGAAGACTGGAGCACACAGGCTGAAGAGAGCAGCTCTCGACATGCAAACCTGACTACCTGGAATCAAAGGGACAGGCTCTGGCTGCAGCCAATTTCACCTCTACAGTAAGCTCCACCTGGAGATGGCTCGACAGATAAGAGCTGCACTGGCAGCTCTTCCAGAGGACCTGGGTTCAAATTCCAGCACCCACACATCAACTCACAACTGTCCCTAACTCCAGTCCCGGAGGGTCTGGCACCCTCACACAAACATACATGCAGGCAAAATGCCATGTACATAAAATAAAAAGAAATGAAACTTTAAAACCTGCATAAGGAAGATATTAACCTCACTGGATCAGTCCACTGGCATACCCTTCTGGCAAGGAAACTTACTTTAGGTATAAAGTCGCATAGCCAGTCTATGCTGGTGGGCACTGTGCAAGAACTCACCTTCTTACAAACATGAAAGGCATGTTCAAGGCAAAAAAAAAAAAGATGCCTTGAAGCTCCATCTATGCATACAGATGTGAAAGGGGCCCTCCACTACCAAAGCCCTCAGGGTCAGCTCAAGATTTGCTCCCAACAAAAATCTACTGACCACTTTACTCAACTCAGATATTACATTCTGAAAACAGTACCAGTGGGGCATAACTGCCACCCCAGGGAACAGCACATTCTCCCGATAGCTAGCTAATAGGAGGCACAAGCATAGCCTCAGAAATGCTTTTGTCCCCTCAACAGGAAGAATTGTCAATCTTATATGTAAGGCACCTCTTCAGATTATGGGCCTTATTAGCCACTGCAAACTAGATAGTAAATAAACTGTCAAATAAATCCATCCCTAGTCGGATCTACTAGGTAGGGGGGCTTAGCTCCTCCCAGCACAAACCAGGACAAGCTGCTTTTCTGGCCTGTGGTTACAACACAAGTAAACTGTCCCTCATTCTCTTTCCTTAGACTTTCCTCACCACATTTTAAAAATAACCAATTCTCTAGCGGATGTGCAAGCACTGTGCAGAGGTCAGTGAAAACAAACCTAACTCCAACAGGGTAAGGCAGGAGGACAGCAAACCAGCCCTGACCTGATAGGAGGGGAAAAAAACAACCAACAGAACCAGTCTCCCAGCCTCCCTTTCCACTAAAAGCACCCTGTCCCAGAGGGCGGACAGACAGGATGATCCCGACAAAGCCTCCCTTCCCAAGCTGGTCAGAACCCTGATACCCTCCAGCTTCTGGTTCTACAGATTCCAGGCCAAGACTGGTGCAAGCCATTAACTCCTTCCAGATCCTTCCCACAGCCTGGCTTGTGAGACCTACTAGAACTGGTAACTCAGTTCCACTATTCGGGATTTTGGAAGTATTCTAGTCTTCCGGATCCTAACTGACAACAGTTGGCACAGCATTCTATTTAAGGAGAGGGAAAACTAAAATAATTGCCTAAAACACACACACACACACACAAAAAAAACCTGTGGGCACCCCACACACACCAAGACACTACTAGCTTACATGATCACAGCCCTACTAAGACTGCATTTTTAGAGAATTAGAGCCTTAATGGTAGAATTGAAAGCCACAGCATCCATTAACCACTAAACTGTGTTAACTCACAAATGCAAACTTTGTTTGGAAAAGAAAGCTTTATGAGAAAAATCTTGAAAGAACACATAAAGTCCAGACTGTAGAGTGAAAACTTGTGACAATCTTCCTTCACCCTAGTCTCTTAGCAAAGTCTCTGAAACTTTTGCACATATTTTCCACGTACAGTCTGTGTCTGAAATCCAGTGTCCAGCAATGTCCAATTTTATTATCACCATTTACAAAAATGATTATGTCCACAATACCAGATTTTTTTATTCCATCTGACGCTATTTGAAATGGAAACAAGTGTAAATACTTTCGATGTCCATGAAATATAGTGTAAAAGGAATATACAATTTTCTCAGCAATGAGTTCCATCAGCCATTGATAAGAGCCACTAAAAGGGCCTTTTCCATCTTCAGCACGGTCACGCAATTGTTTAATAGACACCCACTAACCAGCATCAGGAGTCATGGGTCAGTATTCTCATCCCGAAGAATCAGCACCCCACAGAATCTTGTTTTACCTTAACTTCTTTATAAACTCCATTTATGAAACCCACCATCTCTTGCTCAAAATAAAAAAAGGACAAGCCACTTAATGGTCCACTCGGGTGCCTCTCACTGGGATTCCTGCCTGCCTGACCCCTTAAGGCACGTAAAGACCCTTAAGGTACGTAAAACTGTTGACTTTGTCCAAAGTACCAATTCAAAAAAAAAAAAGAGCTAGCCAATGACCAAACTCAGCGTGGGGTCGGCAACTGAGACCCTTGCCTTGACTGTGCTTTACACCAAACCCTGATGGCCAAGCTCCTCTCATCTGCAAACCGTATTACAATCCAGTACCAAGATAAACTCCTGCCGCTCGGGTAGACAGACTAGTTACCTCCAGAGTCTGTTGGAAGCAGCCATGTGCGACGAAACTTTCACAATTGCCAGCACACACTTAACAGGATGTGCATGGCACCACCTACAGCCAGGTACCCAAACTCCTCCACAAGCAGAGGTAACTTATAAACTAGGCGGCCCTCAGTGCGCACTCCGAGTGAGTCCAAAGGCTGAGGCCAGCTGCGCGCCTTGCAGGTGTCTCCGCAATTAAGTGAGACGCAGGGCAGCGCAGTTCAGGTTATTTGGAGGCTCTCCGGGGCAGCGCTCCGAAGCAGGTGCAGGTGAACCTGGCGCACCCGCCCCCACCACCACCCCAGAGCTCAGAGGCCGGGGAGCTGGCCCAACCAGCCAGGCCAGAGCCACACACCCCGGAAAAGGGACGGTCCCCGGGGCCCGCCTCCCGACCTGGGTGCCCGGAGCCAGCACACCTCAGTCCTAATCTACGACCCCAACGCTTTGTGCCCAGCAGGCCGGGCACTTCACAATGCGCTTAACTCGGGGTCCGGGCCACCCCCTGCCGGGCCGCATGACTGTGCAGCCCGGCCGGGCAAGGAGAGCCAGCCCGGCTCGGGTCGAGCGGGAGCCCGGCCTGGTTAAAGATGGCGAGGTCCTCGCGTGGCTCTCGCGGCCACCCGGGCCACGATGAAAGCGCCAGCCCCGCCGCGGGCCTCACCTTCCATCTCCATGTCCTC
>LOJH01030161.1:0-17198 GCA_001685095.1 Ellobius talpinus
GTTGATTATTGTTCTCTCAAGGTCTGTGAAGAATTTTGTTGTGATTTTAATGGGTATTGCGTTGAATTTATAGATTGCCTTTGGTAGAATTGCAATTTTTACTATGTTTATCTTACCCATCCAAGAGCATCGGAGGTCTTTCCATTTTCTGGTGTCCTCTAAGTCTTTCACTGCTGTAAACACATAGCTGTATACAGTTTTTTACAAATAGAAAACACTTGATGAATGTGTCTTTATCTGACTCTAGAATCACACTCAAAATCAGGTTTTATAAATTAAATTATTTATTTTACATGAAGACTGAAGGTTCCCTCCCTTCTCTCTTCCCAATCTCCACCTCTTTTGGCACCACCCCCCTCAATCCACTTCTCCTCTGTTGCTGTTCACAAAGGGGCAGGCCTCCCATGGGATCAACACAGAATGGCACATCAAGTTGCAGGAAGACTAAGCACCTCCCCTTGTCTTAAGGCTGGACAAGGCAATTCAGTATTTGGAATCACTTTTTTATGAGTCTTTTAATAAATAGAATTAAAAGAAGAAATAGCTCAGGACAAATCTGAGTGTAAATTGAACACCTTAAGTTTTTTAAAAAATTATTTATTTGTTTATTGTGCTTTCTCGAAACTCAGTACAAAAAATACTGATTATACATCTAATTCAAACTTTTGTCCAAAAAGAGCTTTGAAGGCACACATTTGATTCCAAGTTTCACATGGTGAGAGGAGAGAACCAGCTCTTCAAAGCTGTCCTCTGATCTACATATGAGTGCGGTGGTGTTTATGTAAGCACACACACTCTCTATTTCTCTTTTACATACAGACACATGAGGGGTAGATAAGCTCATAAGCCAAGCAAGACTGACAACCTGAGCTCAATCTCTAGGACCCATACAAAGGTGAAAGAAGAGAACCCATTTCAAAAACAAATACAAAATTAAATTTAATAATATGTTTTTAAAGAAGGGCTTGCTTTTGCACTTCTGCATAATATTTTGCTAGTATAAACTTTTTTTTCAGTATGACAATTATATTACACTACCTGTGTTTTTGTGTTGAAATATTTTTCCCAGTCAAAGTCATTTTGATTCATGTGAGTTCTCATTTAAACTCTGGGAAGGAAAATATAAGGTACATTGCAATTTCAATAATGCACACTTTATCTGTATTGTAAATTTAGGTTTTCATTGATTATTATTTATTATAGGAAAGATCCCAAATGTTGAACAATAAATTTCACTTACAATTATTTTTTTCTGCCAATATAATTATCAGAAAAATGGCAGGCTTTTCTTGACACATCAATTGAATTTCAGTCTGAATTTCCATACTGTACATTTGTGCTGAATTTTTGATTCTGTATCTTAGTGAATCTCTGTTTAACATTTGTTTCTCTCACAATTTTCAGCCTCACCTATACCAGCCAGAAGTGAGATCTAAAGGGAAATGCTGTGAATTGTGAATTTCTCTATACAGCTTCCATCAAAGTTTGCTGATGAATGCATCTGTTGTCATTTTGTTGCTCAACTTTGATGGAAACTAGAAATTAAAGTAAAAGGTATAATTCCTGTTTTTTTTCCTTTTCCTGAGGGTCCATAAAAATATACACTGTGTCAAGAGGTTAAAAATATAAGTGCATCAGGGAAACAGAAAGGAAAAACATATGTGAGGAATGGTGGGGGTGTTAAATTTATTACAGAGATGTCGTAATGATGCCTAATCGAGCGGGTGCTGTTTGGGTAGGAAACTGACAGAAATTAAGGTGCAAGCCATGTAACTATCCAAGGAAAAGACCAGGCTGAGGAATCGGCAGCTAGGGCCCACTGCTTAGATCGCCTTAGGACACCCCTGTTCAGAGATCTGAATAAGTCTGTAGAGCTGCCCAAAGAAAGGGAAACATGAGACGTCATTAGAGTACTATGGATGCCACATGTGAGGGGTTTTGGTGACTTGTCTTATATGAAGCAGAAAGCCGTTACTACCAGAATATGATATTTTTAGTAAAATGCATTAATTTATTTTATATCCTGACCACAGTTTCCCCTCCCTCCTCTCCTCTCAGTCTTTACCCCTCCCACTATCCACTCCTCTGCTTTTGTTCAGAGTGGGGCAGGCCTCCCATGGGTGTCAAAGCATAGCATATCAAGGCACAGGAAGACTAAACGCCTCCCCTTGTATTAAGGCTGGGAAAGACAATCCAGTATAAGGAATAGGTTCCCTAGAGTCACTCAAAGCATTAGGGACAGCTGCCCCTGTTAGGAGACTCACAAGTAGACCAAGCTACATAGCTATCACGCATATGAAGAGGGCCTAGGTCAGTCCCATGCAGGTTCCCTGGTTGTTGGTTCAGATTCTGTGAGCTCCTATGAGTCGATGTTTGTTGTTTCAGTGGGTTTTCTTGTGATGACCTTGACTTCTCTGGCCTCCACCATCCTTCCTCCCTCTCTTCAGCAGGATTCCCCGAGCTCCAGCTAATGTTTGGCTGTGGGTCTCTGCATGTGTTTCCATCAATTACTGGATGAAGCCTCTCTGATGAAAGATTGGGGCGTGTGTATGTGTGTGTGTGTGTATGACAAAATGGATATAGCAGACTGAGTTTCTACACTTATGCATACATACATGCATATGTGTACAAATACATACACTAAAAAGAGGCCATAAATTTGAAAGGGAGCAGGGTGGGCACAGAAAGAGTTAGAGGGAGGAGAAGGAGAGTAATGTAAATACAAGACATACATAAGAATTTCTTAGAGCCAGGTGGTGGTAGTACACCACTTTAATCCAAACTCAAGAAGCAGAAACATGGGGATCTCTGTGAGTTCAAGGCGACCCTGGTCTACAGAGCAAATTCCAGGAGAGTCAGGACTAGAAAAAGGAACCCTGTCTTGAAAAACCAATAAGTAAATAAATAAATGAACACAGGAATGCATGAATGAATGAATAAATAAACAAAATTCTTAGGAAGGATCAGACGAACGGAGGAAATAAGGAATGAAGGAAGAACAAGCCAGTGGTTGCTTTAGTCAGATTTGAAAGTAAATTAAGTCCTATCCCCAGAAACCTAGGTTGATATTGTGCAAGCTGGTTAGTTGGCAGACTTGACAACATGAACACAAGAACAATGTATGGCCTCGGAGGGAAAAGCTGGAGACTGCAGGGGGATGTGAGATGGAATAAACTCAGTCAACGAATTCAGATTATTTTTAACAGTCATGAGTATTCTCCTGTGTATCACAAGTATTTGCATGTCCCTGATACCTTTGTTCTCTTTCCAACTTCCATTCACACATGTGGCCTGACACCTAAAGTGTGACTGGAAGCAATGCATCACTTCCGGCTTCCACTCAACAAGCCTTCTGTGTGCAGCCTTTCATCCTATTGTTATCGCTGGCCTAGACTGGATGAAGACCTTGGTCAAACTTGGGAAACCACAGATTGAGAGAACAGAGGTTCATTTACTTAACTGCACAGTATTGATCCTTAATCAGGAAATCTGTCTCTACTGTACTTGCAAAGCTATGCATTTTATAGGTGAGTTACTTCTTCACTGGAGCAACCAGAGCTATTGTTACTACTTGATCTTTACTGCTTCTGAGACTTTTTTTCTTGGGTTTTCATGTTTATTAAGCATTTCTCAATTTCTTGTTTTCCAGTGACTTCTAAATTGACATTAAATTCTAAAGCTGTCTTACAAATTTATTTAAAAAATAAATGGTTTGTAGCTAAAATACTAATGAAAGAGTATAATGCATTGCAATTTATTTTCTGGTAAATATCTTAAGTGTTATATATACATTATTACATGCCACATATGCTAGTATTCAGGCATCTGTACTGGCCTGCCCTTGGGGTTCTACAGGATGCATCCTCAGCTGCAGCCACTAAGAGCTCTTCCTGTGCACATTTGCTATTTTCCCTTTTAAAAGGTGTGCCTTGCCTACCCCCTCTCTCTTTGTCTCTCTCAACCATCTCTTTCTCTTCTGCCACTCTTGTCTCTAGGGACCAGTCTCTGCCCCCCTCTTTCTTCCCCTTCCTGTCTCCTTCTCTGTTGCCTGCCCTCTTCTCTGCCCCTTCTCTCTTCTCTTTCAATAAACCTCCCGTGTGAACCTTGTTGTATGGCTTGACTCTCTCCTGGCATTTTTAAAAATTATAGCAATGTTTGTATACATTTACATTTATATAGCATATTTGCCTTTATGTATTTGATTCTTAGGGAAACCAAAGCAAAGTACTATGAAATGGGTGGTTTAGACAACACAAACATCTCTGGGGCTGGATGTCTATTTCAAGGCTTTGAAAGGGCTAGGGACTCTTCCTACAGGGTAGGAAGAGCAATGTGTTCCATACTTTTTTTTAACCTGGGGATTTTCTGCCAGTTTGGGGGTTCTGTGGCTCATAGACACATCATATCAGTCTCTGCCTTTAAAACTCTCCTTGAGTTTCTCAGTCTAGAATGGCATTAATCATATAGCTTTAGGCCAATGCTAATGATCTCATCCTAACTTGACTGACTCCATAAAGGCTCCAACTTTAAATGAATTACAAGTAGTAATGACATTAGTACAGGTGGGAGACAGTTCACCACATAACAATATCACACTGTCCTATAGCAGAGTACCTGCTCTTGGTCACACAAAATGAAGTTGGAACCCAAACCTTGATACCTACCACATTTGTTTCTGTCATCTTGACTCTCTAAGCCAGTTAAATGTTTGCAAAATGGGAATGGGGAATGTGGTGGTTTTCATAAGAATGGTTTCTGTAGGCTCAGATATTTAAATGTTTGGTCCCTACCTGGTGGACTCTTTAGGACTCTTTAGGAAGGACTAAGAATGAGGTCTTATTGGGAGAGGCATGTCAATGGCAGTGGGCTCTGAAGTTTCAAAATCCAAAATCCCATGCCATTCTCAGTCCCCTACCACCAACGGTCTTCTACCAACAGATAAGAATGTAATTTCTCAGTCACCGCTCCAATGCTATGCCTGCTGCCTGTTGCCTGCTTCCATGCTAGCTGCCATGGTGATTACAGACTCACTCTCTGAATCTGTAAGTCCTAATAAACTCTTTCTCCTATAAGGTGCCTTGGTAAGGCATGTCTTCATAGCAATAGAAAAGTAACTAAGATGGGACCAACTCATCAGGTTCTCACGAGGATTTTATTAAATATTTAGTGTATACTAGACATTCTGTTAATGATGGATTTTACTCAGATAATTAAGCTGTGAACATGTCATAACAACTAATTGTTTTGACTCAAATATACATTTCAGTATTAGATTATTATGATATAAAAAGTATCAGGTTAAAGAATGATCTTGAATTTGTCATTTAAACACATCCAAGTAACCTAAGCTGCCTTAATTTAATACTATTGGCTTCATCATTTTTAATGTAATCTTGACAGTGGGACTCAGAATCTCAATTCATCCTTTATTAATTGACACCTGTACTTGAATGCTTGTCTGTGGCTGAGATTTATTTGATACAGAATGATAGCTATATCATAGGATTAGTGGCTTACTTCAAAGTCATGTTCTTTCATGATTTGTGTGTTGAAACGAATCACTTGTTTGCAGCTCAATAGCCCCAAAAGTTTAGAATTCCAAGCGCCTCCCTGTCAGGTGCCCCATTGTCCTTGAAACGGATCCTGCGAATTTGCAGCAGTCATGGAAGATTTTTAACACTTGACCACGCTGCTATTAAAAGAACAGCAACTCTCAAGCATGGCCACCCCTTCTTTTTCATTTCCAGTTGTTAAATATTTGTAAGGTCCTTTAGTTTCCCTGCCAGGGTGAACTGAGTGAGGGATGGCTGCTGAGCCAATAGTCGGGACATCTGGCTGTGTTATTAGGTCAGTTTCTACGCGTACCTGTGTGTGTAGTTTAAACTTAGACACAAATGCTAACGCACAAACTGCTTCAGTAGAAAAACAAAAGAAATGAAACGACATTTGCCAACCTGGAAACGGAGATAAGAGGAAGGGCGCAATGCTGATCAGAGAGCATTGCAATACTGATGGCGGGAGGATACAATCAGCAGGGAAGCAGCAAGGCCCCAGCATGGAGGGGCAAACGGCAAGGCTCAGACATCTGTGCAGTCTTTGTCCCAGTGGATTAACTCACTGGCTTGCTGCAGCCCCAAAAGCATTTCGCCACTGACATTTTTCACCTGTCACTATACAATTTGTTTCAGACCTCACTTTTAGAGTTAACTTAAAATGGATTTTTGAACTTCCAGTAAGGGGCAAAAGAGAAAAACCAACTGACATGGAAGTCACCACAAATCATTCGCAGCAATAACTGCTCTGCCCACGTCTGATATCTATTTGCCAAGTAAGTGCTAAGCGCAAACACGCCCACTCCACAGCATTGTTTCATAAAGATTTTAAAATGATAGTCGATCTGTTAGCGCTGACACAACCAGAACGTCAGGAAGGGTAATAGGTGTTGCATCCTGGAGACACCAGTCCCAGAACTCCTCTCAGAGAGCACCGTGGCAGGGGCCAGCAAGAAAGAGAAGATGGCGTGTGGCAATTAGGCTGGGCTTGGAGCAGGAGAAGCAGAGAGAGGTACTGGAGCAGAAAATTAAGTGGTCTATGCTGACTTTGAGTAATGGCTCTGGGTGACCCTGAATCTTACTACTGGAAGTGTACACATATTAGAATTCTCCAGCTGTGATCAATTTCCTGTGTGCTGGACGGTTCTCTCGTTGTACATTAGGTGAGTTGGGAGAAACCAGTCATTTAAAGAACTTGGAGTCTCTGCATCCATTTTGCATCCTCTGTGAACTTGAGATTTCCTCTTTTTGCAATGACTTTCCCGGAGACATTGGTTCTGCTGTGGCCCTTCGCTCATCAGAATCTAATCATTGCTTTCTGGTCTGTTTTGACTGTATTTGCTAGGCACCCCGAGATTCCCGTGAGAAAATCAGAGCTGTTAGAGACATTTGTGGAGCACCCCCAGGCGCATGTCCGCCGGGAGGGCATTTCCCCTGATTTTATTAGTTCTTCTTTTGTCCTAAAATTGCATTCTTCTATTATCACCACCAATAATGTACCACAGAGAAAGTCCTGCCTAACTTGCTGGATGTCTGTGGTTAGACTTTTGTAAGCTATGGTCACCAAATTCCACCAGTGGTCAGAAAGACAGTGCACGGACTCTGTTTTTCCCAGATCATGATGAAGAGGCACCATTTACCTTTTAATTTTCTGTTTAGATGAAGAAATGCTTGTTCTCAAACAGGTTCCCTTTAAGAATAAATTAAAAACAAACAACACATGCCATCTCCCAAAGAAATAAAACATACCTTTGTTCTGAGGTGTAGGGGAAGAGCCTCAGCTGTACTTTGGCTCAGTTGTACCCAGGAGCTGTCTATCCAGGTCTGTATTGCTGGCACATGGACCAGGCAATTATGTTTAACTGGAGAGTGATGTCCATGAGTATCTGAAAATTAAACTGTTTAAATAATCTTCCAGTGTTTGCTTTTAGTCTTTGGTTCTGCAAAATGAAAACAAGGATATTTTTAATATATTAAAATTGTTATTTAAACAACAAAATACTAAATCAGATACTTAAATGGTAGTATCCAGGGGAGATAGGAAGATTTTTTTTAATTCAGAAAGAGTCTAACTGATTTCTTACTTCTTCCCATTAAATGTACAATGCCCAGTACATGCATCTTCTTTTCATAAGGTTTAGACCACTGGAACAGTGAGCCAGCTCCATACAAAGCCTTTTACATTCAGTAATTGCATTTTTTTAGTCTTGGATGAGTTTAATAAGTAGTAGAACTATTAATTTCATTTTGCTAGTGTTAAATCATTTCAAAAGCTTAGTGATTTAAAACAACACATATTGCCTGTTTTTCAGTTCTGGAGATTAAAAGATCAAGACAGATCTCAGTTGGCAATGAAAAAATTGTGCTTGATCAAAAAATGAATACAAGTCAAAAAGATTTGAATGCACATTGTTCCATAACAGGTGCTGAAGTGGTCAGTTAGCACATAACCAACACTAAACCTCATTCATGGTTGGGAAATGCAAATCAAAGCATGGTGTCATGGGGTGCATTTTTCACCCATCAAGATGGTTACCGGATCACAGAACAGAAACAACACAGCAAGAATGGATGTAAACCTTTAAAGCAGAATTATGACCATATTCACAATATTGTGACTGCATATACTCAAGAGGACTGCTAACAGACAGGGGAATATACATCTGTAAACCCAGGCTCACAGCAGCTAAAGGGCAAAGCAACCCAAAAGCCCATTACCTAATGAAAAGATAACAGGTGATGTATGTATACAATCTTAGAAAGAACCAGCAAGGCCTGGAGAGTGGAAGTATGGGGACTCCCCCAAGTTATTAACATTTTGTTCTACTGTGAGAAGCAGAATAATATCAAATATATTTATAGGTTAGAAAGGAGATTTATAATGCATAAGTCATTCATCTGCCTGAAGTTTGCTCAGGGACATATGGAGAACATTGGTTAGTTTTGGTTGACATCTTATAAGGCAGAAGATTAAAATTATCTTTATAATTATAAAAGGAAGGAAATTCTTATATCTGCTAGGGCACAGATGAGGGCTGTGTGCTAAGTCAAATAAACCAGTCAAAATAAGGAGGCAGCCGCATGGCCCTGGTTATATGAAGACCCTAGGGCAGCCAAATTAGTGAAAGTAGAGAAAAAATTAAGCTATGCCCTCATGGATAATGTTTTGTTAAGTCACACACACACATGCATACACACATACATACACAAATCTAAAGTTTTATGATAGGTTGAAATATAAAAGAAAAGGCTTTTCAACAAAAAATGTATTACATTGTATGACATTGAAATTACACAACTATATTAAAAAGGCTTTTATTAGATCCCTATGCCAATAAAAAATTGACCACCTTGTTTGACTAAGACAAATAACACTCATGTGTTTTGGTTGTGGGTGAAATGGTTCATTTATATTTATAAATCATTTACAATTTGTGTTGATCACATCTATGAACTTAAACACTGTATAGAATTTCATAAAAATCTAAGCTCAGTGTGACATTATAATGTAGGAAAGTAGTATTTTCTAATTAATCTTCTCATATCTCTATCAAGCTCTTAATAAATATCTTTGGAAAGTTAAAAATGCCCTCCTCCTACTCAAAAGAGCACCTGAGACAGGATCAAGCTCATCACCGAGGACTGATGGTTGGATAGAGAACAAGCCTGTGTCTGGGAGTTCAGAGGTTCCCATCTTTCTACCTTGCTTGAGTCTCCTTTGTGAAAAACACGCTTTCTCCAAGTCTCAGGTGATGGCCACGCTGCCTTCCATTCCCTTTTATTTTACACTTCAAAACAGACAAATAAGGACATGGAGGACCCATTGGGGAGGAATACTTCAAAGTCAGTTTTCTGCTTGTCATGGCCTAAATTTGTTCCTTTGGTCCTCAGAGAGACTGGCTGCAAGAGAGAGGTTTGGCTTGAACACTTAAGAAGGGTCTGGAAGTGTGCTTTGTAGAAATTTCCCTGAAGAAAATGAATGCTTCCAAGGCAGTGAACACAGAGATGCGTGGCTCATCTCCCTCTGGCTCCAGGGGCCTCTCCACAGCCTATCAGAAATCAAAGTTCCACCTCACTGGGTGGTAAAACTGCTTGCTGCTTCATCTGTGTGGGGAGACTTGGACAGATTTCCGTAAAGGTGAAGAAGCTGTTACATCTGTAAAAGACAGTACAGAGAGTTGAGTATGGAGACCTAAGAAAAGAAGAGAGAAACTAAACTTAGGCAGCGGAGATAGAGCTGAAACCCTAATAAGAAAAGAATCTGTGCAATCGGAACGATTTCTAAGAGCAATTTAAAAATGTTTAAAGACAGGACTATGCCCTAGCAATCAGAGTCCCAGAAAGGAGCTTTTGGCTTCTACTTGGGAAGAGCCTCTAGCTTCTGGCCTATGAATATGAACAGACTGGGTACAGTTACTCTTTTCATTGTGATTACTTGACACTGGTAAAATGTAATACCTTTATTGCTTCAACTCTGTTCAAAGTTCCCGAGCACAACCTTGAATCTTTCACTTATTTTGTTCTCTGTAAAGGGAAGTTGACATTAATAGTATCTGTCTTCTCACACACAGCCTTTGTGTGTATGTGTGTTTGTGTGTGTGTTTTGGGGGGAAGCACATGGGTGCATATGCATGTAGATGATAGCAGTTAGCCTTAGAGGACTTTGCTCAAGATCTGTCCACCTTTTGTTTGGTTTGGTTTTGCTTTCTTCATTTGTTTTCCCTAAAAACAGTCTCTCACGGAGACAAAAGGGTTACTAATTGGCTAGACGGGTTGCAGGTGAGACTCAGGGACTCAGCAGTTGCAGCCTCACAAGCACTGATATTACAAGCGCACAGCTGCTATCCAGCTGTTTAAGGGGGTTCTTGGTACTGAATTTAGGATCCATGCTTTAATGGAGACCATGTTACCATTTGTTCTATCCCTGAACCACAACAACCTTCATTTACGTTTCTCTGAAATTTGATCTTCTACTTTGTAAAAACTCTTAGCTCTAGCTCTCTGGACTCTTAGGTGATTAAATAAAATAATACGCAGAAAAACACCTAGCCCATTGCCCAAACTTTGGTCTTCTTAAAATGTATGTTGCACAGTCTTTTACTTCCCTTTTTCCTGATACTGTAATTATCTAATTCTCACTTCATTACTTCCTAGATTGTAACTTTCTTCCTGAAAGTCCCTACAAGCTTAAACTGGTGGGCTTACTATGTGCACACCCTAAAGAACAACACTATTTGTGGATGGCTCACATGAGAGGCATTGATGTTACCAGTATCATTTTTGATATAAGTTAAGGTTACCATTGAGCTCACAATGGCTGCTTGTCTGTCCTGATTTGTGAGCAATTGCCTGAAGTGGAGAAGCAATAATATATATAGAACCATAGAGTTCTATCACTGTCTTTGAAGAGGCTGATGGTAGGGAATGAGCGGGTATAGAATACTGTCCACACCACTTTCACCCCTAAATTTAAGTTGCAGTGAAGGCAAAAGTTGTAACTCTTAGGAAGATCATATGGGAGCCCACATAGTTCCTAAATTTAATATTTATCAGTTGCATAAAGTATGCTAAAAATTAGAGATGGAGTTGTGAAAAATGCACACCATCTTTATCTTTATGTTTAGATAAACCTGTAGAGTTCACATCAAGATAGTATAATTTTTGTTCTTAATGTTTTTAAGTTTTAAGACCATTTTAAACAACTCATTAGCTGGCATTATGTGCGTTCACATTGATGGGGGTATCATTACTACCACCCATTGATGGCACGTTTTAAGTTTGCTAAAATATAACCTTATATCTGATGAAAAAATAATTCTCTTTCTTTCTCTTCAGCTAAACAAGACAATCACCATTCTATTTTCTTCCATTAATTTGACTACTCTAGGGTCTTCTTATAAGCAGGGCCATGCAGTTTTCACCTTATTGTGACTGGTTTATTTGACTTAGCTCATGTTCCTAATCTGTGCCATAGCAGATATAAGAATTTCCTTCATTTTACAATTATAAAGGTAATTTTAATCTTCTATCTTATAAGATGTCAACCAAAACTAGACTACATACTCCATATGGCCCTGAGCAAACTTCAGGCAGGTGAATGACTTATGCATCATAATTCTCTTTCTAATCTATAAATATATTTGATATTATTCTGCTTCTCACAGTAAAACAAAATGTTAATAACTTGGGGGAGTCCCCACACTTCCATTCTCCAGGCCTTACTGGTTCTTTCTAAGATCGTACGCATATATCACCTGTTATCTTTTCATTAAGTAATGGGCATTTGGGTTGCTTTGCCCTTTAGCTGGTGTAAGCCTGTGTATACAGATGTATATTCCCCTGTCTGTTTGCAGTCCTCTTGGGTGTGTGCAGTAACAAAATTTTGGAATTGTGTTGTAATTCTGCTTTAAAGGTTTGACATCCATTCTTGCTGCTTTGTGTGGTTCGATAGCCATCTCTGTTTTTGTAAGATCATATTATGTTCCATTATGTAACTACTCTATTTGGATCGTGTGATTTCAACATCTGACTTGAACTAGGTCATAGATGGGAATGTGACTTATGGTCTGAGCCACAGTCATAGAGATCAGGCTTTTCCAGGACTCTCTTTAATTTCAGGCTTTGGCTGAAGAAGTTGTCCTTTAGGATGACATTGCAAATGCTGGATTCATGACATCACTAGGAAAATTAAGTTCTAATGTGTTCTGATAGTTGATTTAAAATGCTCTATTTATTGACATGTTGCCAGGGTTTTCTGTCCCTCGTAGTCCAGCAGCCGTTAAGTCCCCAAAAAAATCACACAGAGGTCTATATTAATTATAAACTGATTGGCCTATTAGCTCAGGCTTCTTATTAACTCTTATAACTTATATTAGCCCATAATTCTTGTCTGTGTTAGCCACGTGACTTGGCACCTTTTTCAGCGAGGCAGTCACATCTTCCTCTGTAAATGGATGACAACTGCAGACTGACTCTTTCCTCTTGTCAGAATTCTCCTCTTCTTATCACCCTGCCTCTACTTCCTGCCTGGTCGCCCTGCCTATACTTCTTGCCTGGCTGCCAGCAATCAGTGTTTTTGTTAAAATCAAACAAGTGGCAGGATAAAAGACCATTGTCCCACAGCATTGACAGACTTTTAAAGAGACCAAAGTCTAAACTACAGGCATAGATTCATCAGGACACTGAGCCCCGTGTTAATAAAGAGCCTCGTTGGATGAGTTCATTGGGATTATTTTAAATTTCTATTTATGATATGCCAACCAAAAACAAACTAAGATTCCATATATCTCTGAGCATAGTTTAGGCAGGTGAATGGCTTATGTATTCTAAGACTGTGTTCTAGCTTAAATAAATATATTTGATGCTATTTATTTTCTCACAGGAGAATAAAAAGTGAACAATTTTGTGAGTCCTGTTCTTTTACTTCCCATTTCTTTGTTGTTCTTTATAACATTTTCTAAGAACTAACCCCTAAAAGACTCAGGCAATTCAGCTTGAATAACCACTCAGAAACGCATACGCTCACTCAAAATAGCCGAGCTACTTGATTCTGGAAAACGTAGTTGGAAAATCCCCAAAGATGAGATTCTTGTAAAATAGAGTGCTACAAACTGTCTTTCATTCATATCAATGGATATTTTTCCCAGAAAATTACATTCACCTGCACATTTCTTTACATGAATATTTCCAGTTTTAAGAAATTGTAGAAATTTACTCACAGTGACTTACATATTTCTATCTTTTAATTTTGAGAGATGAACTTTTAGTCTGTTCCATCAGAGGTTTGAAGCTTTCTTTAATATTATGCTCTCTTCTCATCTATAATTTGTTAATGTAAATATTTAAATGTAATGAGATAGATCTAAATAAAATGTAACCATGCAATATCTGTTTGCATAGTTAAAATATGCACTATGGTGCAATGTATAGTATGATGATCAAGTATCATCATGTTTATATACCTTTAAAATGTGCACTGAATATGAGATATATTGAACATTGGATTAAGTGCAGCAATAGTATATGAAGTGTTCTCTGTCCTCAGAAATTATAGCTCAGGGAGAAGCAAGGATTCAAGCAGGGAAGAAACTCCAGGGAACCCTCTTTAGTAATATGCTTATTAAGACCACTGGGATCAGTCCTCATAAAATCCAACTGAATTCTGGAATCTTCTTTATGAGAGACAAATGCTGTTGCTGGGGTAAGTAAACATGACATGCAACCAAACTGGAGAAACTAAATTCAGGGTTTGCACATATGAAAATCATTCTTTTAGCATCACTTGCAGGGAATCAAGACAGCCAGCTACTCATGAGGATGATGCTTGTTAAACAGAAACAACCTTGCGTGAAGAAGATGGGTTAGGAATACCAAGAAAGGTCTAATCCCGAAGCTCAAGTACACAGCACATGCTCAACATAAAAGCTATTATATATGACTTCAGGGATGCCTCCTTGGTATTGGAGAACCAGCTGGGGACTGCTCTTCCCTGGAGGAGACTTTTTCTCCCCCTCCCAGCATTTCTTAGTTGCCTTGAGCTCTTTATCTAGGATTGAAGCCTCATGAGCTTTCTGGCTTCAGTGTTAGCATGTCCGTTGCTGTCGTTTCTGTTCAGTTCTTGTTTAGGCAGCCATGCCAAAAATTAGAGAAAAAGAAGTCATGGAGTTGAGAGAGATCTAGTAGAAAGTATGTGGAAGGGGTTGGAGGAAAGAAAGGGAAGGGATAGAAGAAAGGGTCATGGGTAGAAGACCTGAGGTGTGAGATGAATTTCATGTAGCTATAAGAACAGCAGTGCCCAAAGCTGGCACTTGTACTGGCGCTTTCATTCCAATCCTGTCTCTAACCCTAATGGCCACATGCACATCTACAGCCTGGCGGAAGAAGCACATTTGACTCTATTTGCTTCAGACTCTGATGTCCTTTACTGTAGCTTTCAATCAAAAGTTGTGAGGCATATAAAAAAAGCTAGAAGGGAAAATGACACCTTGTCAAGAAACAAAGCAGTCAACAGAAACAGACTAGGCACTTGAATATTCAGACAGAAACTTTTTTTTGGTTTTTCAAGACAGGGTTTCTCCGTAGCTTTGGAACTAGATCTTGTAGACCAGGCTGGCCTCGAATTCACAGAGATCCACCTTCCTCTGCCTCCCGAGTGCTGGGATTAAAGGCATGTGCCACCGCTGCCCGGCCAGACAGACTCTTTAAAATGAATAATTAGCATTTTGAAGTATCCAATAGGAAATTTATGCATAAAGAGCTGGGGATTTTTTTTCAGACAGATTTGACATACACATGTGTAGTAGAAGTGTCAGAGGCACTGTTAAAGTGTTTGCATGAGCTTAACATCAGAAAACACAGAATGGGGACATCAGTGAACACTGTAATGCTCCAAGAGAGACCACCTTAAGCTTATCAAAAAGTATTAAATAGAGTGACAAAAATAGTACTAGTGGGTAGGTATCCAGATAGACAGACAGACAGACAGACAGACAGGGCTAATAACTTCTAAAATGTAAGGCAGTTGAAGTCATGGATTTAAAAAAAAGGAGAAAGAGAGAAATAAAAACAGAATAAATTCTGGAAGACATTAATAGTCAATAATTCACTAATATTAAAGAACAATTCTTCACAAGCTAAACGGCTCAGAACAAAACCCACATAGGCATGTCCACATAAAGTATTCTTTAAAGTTTCTGTGATATGCTGATGTCCTAACCTCTAGTACTTACTGCAACTGACTTTGGGAATAAATTCTTTACCCAGATGTTCAGATTAAAATGAAGCCATTAGGGTATACACTAACCTACAATGTCTGGTACCTTTATGAGCAGAGGACATCAGATCATAGAAATAAAAGGGACATGGTGAGATGATACAGAGGTGGTGACCACATATAAGGCAGGAATAGTGGCCTAAATTGGTACTAACAGGCAGCCTTCAAAAGAAGGCTCACACGCAGCTTCCTGAATGTGTGAAACGTAACCCTGTTTTTTTATTTAAGTCAGTCAGTTTGAGGGCTTGATTATGGCAATCTGAGGCAACCTAAAGCAGAACAGTCCTGAAAACAAGACCTGAGAGTACAGAAGGCAGGCAGCAGAAATATGATCCCTCCCTCCATCAAAGAAACACAGAAGCAAATGAAGCAAAGTTTCACAGCAGTCTTTGCACGAGTGAAAACATGGTATTGGAACAAACAGCAAAGCTCCCAGCACACCTATCTTCCCACATTCTATAGCCAGCAAAAATGACTTTCCAAAAAGAACACAAACACAAACAAAAACAACCAACCAAACAACCAAACAACCAAATCAGCTGAGTCAAATCAATATCAGAAATTGCATTCTGTGATATATTCAAGTAAATTATTTAGGAGAGACGAAAATTTAGAACCATGAAAAGAAATGAAGAACATCTGGAATGTAAGTACGAAAAACTTTTCTTTCTTTAAAATTCAGTTGAAGTGATTGTTCAACTACGCTAAAAGTAGTGGAATTTAAATGCACAGAGAACTAAAATGTACAAATTCAAGAAGACAAAGCGCAAATAAAAGCACACTGCCCCAGTGTTTTATTTAAAATAAGACACAGATTAAAGAAGATTCAAATGGCTAATATCAGGTTTGAACGAGAGTACATCACTACAGATTTTATAGATACTTAAATGATTATGACTGTCAATAGCCTGATATGGAACATATGGCTGTACATTTGACAATGTATGTATAGGGGAAAAAGTTGTTGAAAAACACACACTATTAAAGCTCGCTCTGGAAGAAAGGGATAAACCGAGAAATGTACAATGAATGAAACTGAATTTGTGGTCAAAGCCATTTGTCGACCAAACTTTCTGCCCAAATAGTTTCATTGTGAATTATGTCATACATTTAAGAAGAAATAACACCTACTTTACATAATTCAAAACATCTTAAAAATGCTATCAGAATTGAGAAAAGAATTAAATCTACAATACGTAAGCCTAATATGTATTTAAAAAATTAAGTGTGATTCTACATAACAGCATCCAAATGTTGAAAACTGAAAATTCATAAGGTGCCATTTACAGCAGCGTCAATAATGTGAAGTACTTAGGGGATGCATTGGGCACAACTGAGTCTCAACTCTGTGCATGGGAAGCTGCATGACATTGCTGAAAGAAATTAAACATCTAAATAAATGGAGAATTCACAGACACACTCCATATGATCATTTCCATTGTTCCCCTAAACACTTGAAATACTTCATAGCATTTTAGTGAATATTTAGAGAATTTCATGGAAGGTATCTTAATCATAAAAACCTGTACCCCTCTGTTGACTTCCACTCCTTCCAATTCCAACCTCTCCTCCCCACTCCTTTGTGTTCCCACACCCTGCCTTCTCTCTCAAAAGAGACAGCAGCTTTTTGGGCTTTTGGGTCTTAGAATCTTTCTTCTCCTTCTTCTTCTCCAATATTCCCTGAGCCTTAAGTGTAGGGGTTGTGCTGTCCACGCACTCACTGGGGACAGGAACTCCCCAATCAGATGATCTCTGAGTTTTACAGTTGTGACTTTCTGTAATCCTTCTGTCTGCTACAAAAGCTATTTTTTCCAGTATCTTCTTTTTATTATTATTATTAAAAATTTCCACCTCCTCCCCTCCTCCCATTTTCC
>LOJH01030162.1:3205-14233 GCA_001685095.1 Ellobius talpinus
TTCCTTCCTTCCTTCCTTCCTTCCTTCCTTTCTTCCTTAAGCAGTTCTGTGTTGGTTGTTTCATTACATGTGTGAGCAAACTGAGTAACACAAGATGTTTGCTGAACTTTTAATTGATAATGATAAAGGACAAATTTCCCACTTTTTGGGTATTGTGTGGAGAAGTTATTACAGTATCTAAAACTGCCCTTTAAATTATCAAAAGGAATAGGGGTTTAGATAACCCATGAGAACTGTTGACATTTTGTGATGTATGAATCAAATTCAGTGTACTCTCTTCTAGGTATGGACTTCTTCAGTGTACTACTTCTTCTAGGTATGGACATCTTTCCACTTACAAAGCTTTCTGTACTAGCTTACTTTCTGTTACGTGGTGAACACCAAGACCAAAAGTAGCGTGGAGAAGAAAGGGTTTATCTGGCTTCCTCTTCCAGAAAGCAGTCTATCACCGAGGTAACCGAAAGAGCTGCAGCAGAGGCCCTGGATGTACATTGATCGCTAGCTTGCTCTCTGGCTTCTCTCTGTTAGCTTTCTTATACAGGTCAGGATTGCCTGCTTAGGGATATTGCCCCAAAATTGGCTGGTCACCGCCATCCTTAGAAATCTAGAAGGCTGACCCTCAGACATGCCCACGGGTCAATCTGATTAAGGCAGTTCTTCAGTTGAGGGTCCCTCTTCCCAGGACACTCTTGGTTGAATCAAGTTGATAATAAAACCTAACCAGGACATTTTCTAAATAGATTCACAGTAACTATTAAGCTATTAAACTCACAATATCTCAAACTTCCCACACATTTTAGATGGATTAGCTTAAACAGAATGCTTCTCAAGTCAGGGCTGAATTTATAGTCATTTGATAATGGTTTGGGTACACATCCAGATACTGAGAAGCAGACAGGCTCTAGTGGTGGCTAGGGAATCTTTCTGCAAGCCAAGCAGTTCCCACCATCCTGTTTCCAACAAAAGGAAGGCAGGTGTATCCACTAATGGACCATTAAAAATTGACGCTAGACTTCCATTCCATCTGGGGCGTCTATCTTAAAGGAGCACAAAGAACTGGCTGGCATCCCCGTAGAAAGATTGTTCCCATTCCTGCTGATTTATTTATGGGGAAAAGATTGTTCTGTGCCAGCATTGGCCAAACCAAGAGGAAAAAACTGGAATAGCATTAATGCCAAACATTGTCTCATTCTAGAACAGTATGACATCATATCTATGTGAAGTTGCCTTCAGCCATTGGTAGGTGTATTTCCCAAACTTGAAAGTTTCTGATGAACTATTTTACAAATGTTCTCATGTGTTTCTGTCATTTTGGTCAATTGGGCATAATAAACTAATACTATGAGGAAATTTCACAGTTAAAGACCTTTGATCACTGAAACTGTTTTCAATGTTAATATATATTAGCATTTATGAAAAATTAGATTTAAAAATTCTTTTACTAAACAAACAAAAGCTGTAAAGAATGATGCTTTGGAGAAGCCCCTATCAGTCCACATGAGAGCATTTTTAGAAGAAGACTTGGGGCAGTTGAACATTGGGAAACAACCGAAATATTCACCAACAACAGTTGTTAGCACGCCTGTCCAGAGCAGTGATGCGCAGCCATAAACATGAATGAGCTGCCCAATGTGGATAAATTCCATGTATACCAAGTAAGCCAAGGAAGAGCCATTCTCCTCCCCAAAAGAGCAGAAGCCCTTCTCACTTTACCAGGATTAATCATGTAAAAAGTTTAAACTTTTTATAGCTATGGCACTAACACCATAAAGAAAAGCAATGGCCCAATGACTACAATGGATGGCCAGTGATTCCACCCTGGTGGGCGTGGGAGGGGCGTGGCTACCAGCAGAAAACTGAGGCAACCCAAGAGGAACTTGGACAGGGCACAGTCAATAAATGAGTTATAAAAATGCAGCCCTGTTGAAAAACGTGAAACAAAATCAGTTCAAACCAGAGACATCCCACACTCCTGCATAGAAGCACTCTCTGCGATACTAACATTCATTCTTTCAGAACTGATGCCTTACATAGACTTGCAATTGCAATCTGGGGTTTCTGTGGGTGGAACTGGATACTCTGGGTTCACGGATCTTTCTGTTTTCGGGGCTGGGGTATCATGCACAGGTCCTTGCCCATGTTAGTTGCATCCTCTGCAACTGAGCTGTGTCCTCAGGAATTGACAACACCTTTAAAAAAACAGTTACCTCTACTTTATTCAGTATTAAATCCACTCCAGAGAAAAGAATTATACACTTTTAAGTAATAAAGAGAAGCAGAAGATATTCCAGATGGGGGAACCCTACATAATTCAAAATAACCGCTGTGCAAAGTTGAAGTGACTATTAGACATGGAGGGGAAGATTCACTAACGGCAAAGCTCCTTAGGAATGTATTTAACTGAAAAGGGCCCTTTCAATCCTTATTTTTAGTCATATTATTCCTAAAAGGGCCAGAGAGAAATGCAATGCCAAATTGTTTAGAAAATAAAGGACTTGAAACAAAATTCTAAACCATGCTAGGTGGGAGGGACAGGAGGCTTGGCCTTGCAAGGAAGATTTACATGTCAGCCTCAGGCAATGGCAGTAGTTGCTTTGTAGTAAACACAGTTTTCATGGCTGAAAACGAGCTTTAGAAGTGGTGAGACTTGAGGCTTGTGCTGGCTAGTTTTATGTCAACTTGAAACAAGCTAGAGCCATTAGAGAGAATGGAGCCTCAGTTGAGAAAATGCCTCTATAATTTGGGCTGTAGGCAAGCCTTAATGTTCTTAATTAGTGATTGATGGGTAAGGGCCCATCCCATTGTGGGTGGAGACATCCCTAGGCTGGTGGTCCTGGGTTCTATTAGATAGCAGACTGAGCATGCCAATAAGCAGCCCCCCTCCATGGCCTCTGCATCAGCTTCTGCTTCCAGGTTCCTGCCCTCGCCGCTTTTGACAATGAACAGTTAGATGAAATATAAGTGAAACCAACCCTTTCCTCCTGTGTTTTATCACATCAATAGTGACCCTAACTAAGACAGGGCTGGAGAGATTGCTCAGTGGTTAGGACAAACATACTTTTGCAGAGTACCCAAGTTTGGTTCCTAGAACCCACATTGAGTCGCTTACAGTGTCTTTTGACTCCAGTTCCTTGGAGATTCTACACCCTCTCCTGGCCTCTATGGGCACTGTAGACATGCATTATGCACATACTATAAATAAATAAAGCATTTTTTGTTGTTTTTTCGAGACAAGGCTTCTCTGTGTAGCAGCCCTAGCTGTCATGGAATAGTTCTGTAGACCGGGCTGGCCTCGAACTCACAGAGATCCACCTGCCTCTTCCTCCCGAGTGCTGGGATTAAGAGTATGTACCACCACTGCCCCGCTAAAACCATTTTTTTAAATGATGAGCAGTAGCCTGGAGAGATTATTCTGGTTTAGAGCAATGCCCATTCTTCCCTGAGGGCCTAGGTTCAATTCCCAGCACCTCAGGATGACTCACAATCATAACTCTAATTCCAAAAGGTCTGACACCCTCTTCTGGCCTCTGAGGGCACTGCATGCACATGGTGCAGACATACACAACTAGTGATTGGTCTTTTTTATATTTGATGATAGAACTGCCCACTCTTTACTAAGAAACTAAGACTTGGTCCTTTTTTCCCTCATTTTCATAGCTGTGTTTTACAGTTCCTAATGATACGTGTCGTTGGTGGAGTTTTGTTTTTATTGTGGATTGCTCTACTCCCTGGAATTTAGAACTGTTTCTTCGCCATTTACTCTGAAACTTGCACAGGAGATCTCAGTGAGAAACTTCGCTTCATCTTGGTGTCTGCAAGTCCTGTCCTTGTCGCTGTTTTGGCTTTGTGCCTGTCCACCACCACCTGGAAGCCGACAGCTCAAATTCTCACCTGACTCTCCATCACTGTTTACCAGCGAATCGGGATCCGAGTGTTTCAGATGTCTTCAGTTAGACTGAGCAGAATCCTCCTCTCTCTGGGAAGGGCTACTGGATGGTCCGGACAGACTTCCTGTTCCCGCAGTGAACGCAGGAAGTTGTCCCCTGTGCTGTCAGGTGGAAACCCCATGTCTGCTGGTTCGCTGTGGTCACCCTTTGCTTCAGTGCTGCCTGCATGGACTTCCTGAACCTTTCCAGCCTTTCTCCTGGAGCCTCCAGCTCAGTCTCCGGCTTCTGGGTCTCCTCCTTCCTGACCCGAGGTAGTAAGTAGTAGACTGATTGTTGGAGCTACATTCCCTGCCCCCGCCCTCACCCCCCCAGGCACGTCTCTGTTCCTGTCCTGGTGCATTTCCCACAAATATGATGGGAGTAACTGCCAAATACAAAGTTCCCAGTGCTGGTTTTTAGAAGGCATGCTGTCTGCCAAGCGGACATTTTCAACCACTGGCAGGTCAGCCCATGTGATCCAACGATGCGCTCCACAGCAGACCACCCTGGTCTCCACAGCAGTTCTTACAGGTGCCCCTGGAATGAAAGTGGAAATCAAACGTAACATGTCTGGTGTTGGTACAGTGGGTCCCAAGAACGTCTGGGACATAATCCAAAGGTGGGGATAGAGTGGTTATTGAATCAGTGGTGTGACCCATATTTCAAGCAGATAGAGATGAAGCTGGTAGCTACCTCACACTGTGTAACGCTCCCAGAATCTGTCGTCCAAAACATGGAAGGCTGGGGAAGGAGGATCATAAACTGCCAGGTTGGGTGACAGAGAAACGCCCTGTCTCAAAAGACAAAAACAAACAACAAACAAAAAGCCCTCAGTCCCATAGGAGGGATTTAAATTCAGATCTATATAAAGGAAATTAGGTAATGAAACTATTAAGACAAAGTATAGCAAACTATGTCTAGAATCCAAGAACTGGGCACACTTTCTTCACCAACACATGAAGCCATACATTTTTTTGAAAAAAGAATACACAGTTTTCATATGCCTAAGACATAAAGTTGAAAACAAAAAATGAATTAAAAAAAAGAAAATTTAAAATATAAAAATATCCCACAACTTAAAAAACATCCAAAGACAATAAATGGCCAGTCTCAGCTTCTAAAGCATCGAATGATAACTTGGAAGTTTTTGAAGGTCATGACATCTCCTGCTGGCCCAAATGAGTAGGGAGGGGTAAGAAAAGGAAGGGCCCTTTAGTGCGGGCTCCACTGAGAACTGCATCCCTTGGCAGGCTTGGGCAGAGCTCTCTGATCAATAGATGAAATTAAATCTGGGTTTAAATATTTATGCCCTTCCATGCAGAGGCAGCCATATTGCATCAAGTCCCAGACAGAGCCTTTGCTGATATTTTAAAAGTAAAGAGATTTCCCGTGTTTATTCTACAGTGATAAGGATGTACTGTGCTTTTTCTTTGCACTTTTGCTTTGAGTTTCTTTACTTTTAGCCCTTTACTGCCTCGAGCACATGTGGCTGATAGTGGGTGGATGGGAATATTGTGTTCCTAAAGAAATAAAATAACCAAAGCAGGTGTAGCGACAGAGTCAAACTGGTGTTGCTTAGAGATAATAGGTCGGATCAAAGAGAATTCTTCCTCCGATTTGAACTTTTTCTTTAAGGACTTAAGTTACTTTTTTTAACTACAGAATGGTCAAAACATACAAATAAGTACACAGCAAAAATCCTCACTAACCAGCTTCATCTTCCCGGCCTGTTCTCTCTTGAAACAATTACTATTGCTAGCTTAGGGGGTTCCTTCTCAAACTGGCCTATGCATGTAGGAACCAGTAAAGGCATATGGTGTTTATATGTGGGGATACACATAGATTACAAAGAACACACAAGCTGGTGGGCTGCAATATGGTTTTGTAACACAAATTCATTCACAAAGGATCGACCAATCTGGGGAACAGTGGAATTCAGAAATCACATGGGGGACAGGCTTTATTTTCTACTGTTAAGTTTTTATCAGGAGACTCCACAAACCGAAACGCGCTCTTCCATTCTCACCAGTAGGTGGCGCTTGTACTACATGTGTCTCTCTCGCTGCGCTGTCTTGGAAAGACGCCATCAAGGTTGCGCATTTGGATACACGATTTAGCAGGCTGCATTCTTCCTTATAATAATCACTTTCCACCAAATTTATTTTATTTTAAAAAGTAAAGCCAGGGTCTTATGCATCCTAGGTTGGTTGTGAATTACATAGCTGAGGGTAGCCTAGAACTTCCCGTCCTTCTGCTTCCATCTCCCATGTGCTGGGATTACAGGCCTGCACCACAGCACTGTGTGGTGACTGGGGGACAGCGCCTGTGTGCTGAGCAAGCACTCCACTGGTTGAGATACCTACATCCCCAGTCCTGAGATTTTATTTTCCTGTATCTTTCCTGTTTATAAGGAATTAATTTATCACTTTCATTATGGTGCAGCGTCTGTTTGCTTGTTTGTTTGTTTGCTTTTGCTTTGAGCGCTACATTCAGTGGTGTGGATTCTCAGCAAGGCGCGCTAATCTCGACCTGCTGGTAGTGACAATTTAAAGTAACAGTAGCAGGGCTGTAACGGTCTTCAGCTGCACACACCTTTATCAGCAATTACCTCCGCCCCCGCCCCCCACAGTTTTTTTAACACATAACACGCGACACACATAGTTCTGCTTTTAACTTTCATTTATGAACCATGTAAGTACAGAAACGCTTCTTTTCTCTCTTGACAACTGCAAAGTGCAAAGTAGGGAGATGAGAATGGGGCCGGATTTCAGACGTGTTGTTCTAGAACTGCCATTCAGGTAGACTTTTGCGGCCTCAAGCAGTTGTTTCCACCTGGATTTTTGAGTAAGGGGAAAAGCCCCCAGAAATGTAGCCAACATGAACAAGACAGGTAGGAGTTCCGATGCTAATGAAGTAGTGCTGGAAGCCGAGCAAGGTGCAGAGCCCAGTGAAGAATTTGAAGAGGTTGGGGTAGGATGTGCCAACCTCCCAAATCCAAGTCTACAGAAGATGGGTGAAAAAGGTTTTAAATTCACGCTGTGGTAGCAGGTGAACTGGCCTGAGAAAAGTCAACACCAATTAACCTACTGTTCTCACAGAGTGGTACTCGCCAGAGCACCCAGGTCCTTCCCCAGAATAAAAAAGACGGTACAGGTGGAGTGATCCGACGTTTTCTTCAGAGAAGATGGTGTTCAGTTACCGCTGATGACATGCTTTGGAGTCACGGTGGCAGCAGTCATTGCTGGCAGCCTGCTAATGACTGCACTGGTAGAAAAGCCGAGGATTACAGCAAAGCGGAGTCTCCAGTGGCCAGACATCAAAAGCCAGATAACAGGGAACTCTGTTGTTCATGCTTCGTTGCTTCTTCAGGACATGGATTTCCACCATTTCACATAAACATAGGTTTATGTGAAAGCGTGATTCTTATCCTTCAAGTGCCAAAGCAGATGCTGGAGGGATGCCAGCAGTTTAAAAAACAGATAATGAGACAAATCCATGGACACAAAAGGAAGGTATATGGATTTCCAGAAACAGATGATGAAGGAATAAGGTGTAGAAGACAGAGGCCCGCACCCCTTGCTGTGTCTGTTTGGCACTAATACTATCATGGAAGTTGCTAGCAATGTGGTCAGGAAGGGAGGCAGTGCCTTGGGGTGTGGCTGGGGTTGAAAGCGGTGAACACTGTGAGCTTCCAATTCTAAGTAATATGTTGGCATAAACACACATGTGGGACTTGAAGGACTAATCGTGTACACTGTGAGGACCAGAGAAGCAGGAAACGGTCAGAAGCAAGGGCCACTTACTAAGAATGTTGTGGCGCAGAGAAATTTGAAAGTGCAGCACAGAGAATTAGAGAGAAAATGTCCTGAGTTTGAGGAAGAGAAAGCAAACTTGAAAGTTCAACAATGTATTCCTAGAACAGATCTCTTGAAGAACTGGGACAACAAATAAGAAGAGTGACTAGATATTTATATTTATTTATTTACTACTTACTCATTTGAGACAGTCTGTTTGTGTAGTACTGGCTAGCCTGGTACTTGCTCTGTAGACCAGGCTGGACTTGAACTCACAGAGATCATCCTGCCACTACCTCCATGTGCTGGGATTAAAGGCGTAGATCACCATACCTGGCTACAAGATCTTTTAAACTCTATTGACTATGTATTGGTTGCCAATATCCCAGCTTGGATATCAGTCTTTCTTGGACCAATTCAACCAACTTGCACCAGTTTTAAACATAATGGTGGTTTTAACAGAGTAAAAAAAAATATTTCTATTGATACTGTTTTTGATGGAGATTAAAGTGACTTGAGCTGTCTAGGATGCTGTGTACTTAGAAATTAACAATCGTAAGTACCCATTCATATTCTCATTTCCTTATTTAATTAGAAAGATGTCTTCAGTTTACTGTAAGAAAACAACTTCCTGCTGCAGAAGCAATGGTTGGATTGTTTACAGACTATTCCAAAGTAAAGGGACTCTGGAAAGTTCCACTGGTGATAAATTCCCACAAAATAATGCAAACTGTACTTCCCTGAGATTATAAACAAAGCTTCTGTCTGGTGCCACTTTACAGTGATGTGTGACCTGACACAGTGATGTGTGACCTGACACACTGATGTGTGTGACCTGCCTGATAGTGATGTATGTGACCTGACACACTGATGTGTTTGACCTGATACGGTGATGTGTGTGACCTGCCTGATACAGTGGGCCATTTGTTTGACAATTCATCCCATTGTCCAAAATTACACATGAGGAGGAAAACCTACATGCTTATGGTGCATGCGTAGATTTTTTATAATAGTCTTTGTTTTGGATTCTTTAAGTACACACACACACACACACACACACATATTCACATATTCTTATTTAGTGTCCTTTTAGCTGGAATCTTATTACTGTTTCATTTTTGTAATAACATTTAATTTTGACGTTTTCCATATCCTGCTCCTCCTAAAATGGAATATAGTATCTTCCATTTGGTAGAGCCAACAAGGGAACTAGTCTTTAACTCCCTCTTTGCGCTCTATGATAAGTATCAGGGGAATGCCTTTCTAGGCAAACTGAGAAGTCTGCTTGTCTCTGCGGATGCTCAGCCTCTTTGCTTTACTGGAAAGGGTAATCAAGGCCTCTTGAAAAGGAAAAAAAAGAATCATTCTACATCTAGTTGCCCATGTATCACATAGTTATATTTTTTGTACTGTAAAAGTACTCACATAACAATGTTGTAATGTAATAGATATGCATTCATATATATATATATATTATATATATATATATATAAATAGGCATTCTATAAGTGCATTTGCAGAGTCTGGTTCATGCACAGCTTCCTAAGGAACACAACCTTTACCAACAAGAGTTGTCTGCACATATCTGAATTCTTTTTTGCTTGCCTGTCCTTAGGCGCATGGTATCTCTTCACAGCCCAGTTGGAGTACATTTGGAATCTCCCAGAAAGAGCAGCCTTGTTCAGGAGACCTTATGTGCTGCCCCTTAGTGCCAGGACTTAGAGATTCAGAGGGAATCAGTCAGACATCAGTTGCTGTGCCCTACTGCATCCTAGCATTTTATATAGGAAGCAGGAGTCATTCAACAGCAGGGGTATTCAGGCATGGCTGAGCTCAGAACTCAGGCATCATTAGCAGGGGAAACTCTCCCCACCTCTGGGGTCTGACTCCAGCACATGGTCTTCATCTTCGAGCTCAAGGTGATCTTTGGCAGCTCCAGGTGGGGTGGGAGAGTGGGAAGGTAGGGGATGGGGGTTAGCAAACAGCAGCCATAGCCCCTGCTTTGCAGCCTTCAGGTTTCAAGTTCAGCAGACAAAGCCTTTACTGACATTGCGACCCAGAAGCCCTAGGCTTGCTGATGTGACGAACTCTGGCCAGACGCCCATGCCTGAAACAGCATGCCTGGGCATATGATCCACAGTTTAAGGTAAGTTTAAGTCACGTGCTTTATTCCCGGCTCTGAAGACATTGTCCTGTCAGGATGCTTAGCCTGACAGAAAGAAAAAAGTGGACCCCCAGTGGAATCAGGGGCTACTAATGGAAAAGGGGTGAGGGTTGCTGAGCCCATTTGTCTTGAGATTCTACATTAACACCAACCCTGTGGCTCATAAAGTTCCTCCTTTGTAAGTCTCAGCCAAGAATGGTGCAAAAACTAGAAAAATCCCAAGCTCTTTCTCCATCTTGATAGGGATGCTTTCCCAATATGTGCTGAAGAGCACCACCAAAGTCAGTTACCACCCAGCTATTTCATGCTGGCCATTATACAAACTGTTAAGTGCGTCAGGCTCAAATTACACAGCTAGAAAAAATAGTGCATGCCATTTATTGATTCACCCAACAAATATTTAGAGACTGCCTCCCCGCCGGCCCTCTGATAATGTCGCTGTGGTGTGCACAAGGCAGACAGAGTTGTTCCTATTGAAGTTTGTTGCCAACTCCTGGATTCATATTTACAGACTTGTAAAGTAAATTATATGTTGTCCTAAAGCTGTGTCTGCCTACAGCACACTGTAGCTTACGATACAGACGACTTCTCATCTGAGTTGCAAGTACAGCCTTGTGGTAAGAACCTGAGTTTCAGCCTATCAGAGCAGCCAGGCTTTCAGCAGAGGAGTCATACTGCCAAGACAGCCATGAAAGGTGAAGGCTTAGCTGGAGCCATCCTATTGTTGTTGTTGTTGTTGCTGCTTCTGCTGCTGCTGCTGCTGTTATTGTTGTCAACTTGGGCAAGACAGTTGCTTGGCGGTCCTCTTTAACTTTTACTGGTTCAGGCCACTGTCCAACCTTGAATCTTTGTTCATTTTAATTTGTGTGAAAAAAAACGGGATGGCAAATGATTCTGAACTCCAAACTAATGTGTCCACTTGTCTTCTCAACACCTCAACTTGATCTCTAATAAGCCTCGCAAACTTAACATGCTACAAGTGAAATTCTTGGTGAGCCCCATAACACATCTTTCTTCTGTGGTCAGAGAGATGGCTCAGCAGTTAATGGCACACAGTGCACATGGGCACTATAGAACCACCTGTAAATCCATCTCTAGGGGATCCAATGCCTCTTGACTCTGCAGGCACATGTACACACACACA